>CP139501.1:193854248-193895194 GCA_021014915.2 Artemisia tridentata subsp. tridentata
CGGCTAAAAGCTCCTAACATGGGATCACTAGAATTCGCTCATGCATTAAATACAACCAAATAAACCTAGTACGCATTGGTTCATGTTTCTTAAGACGTTCAAGCAAGTTACCGTATAGGAGGTTAGCCAGTTTTCTTAAGCCTAACATCGATATCACCCAATCAAACAAGAGACAATAGGAAACAAGAATTATAAACTAAACCAACTAGATCTATTGAAGTTTTCACGCCCTAATTGATGGAGATGGACACACACATCAACAAGAAATCAATAAGATCTAATTAGTTATACACAAGTTTCACACAATCATAAGTAGACACAAGGTGATTTAGCCAAGCATAATTAATGAAGAGCAATCAACAATAATCATAATTGAAGACATAACATAGGATTGAATCGATAAACAAACCATTACAAGATGTTTATGGCATGATTAGGACCCTCTAAGTTGCTGGAAAAAACACCTACCCTAACCCTAGAATCGGACTTAGGGTTTGGGGCTTACAAATAATGAAGTTGTGAAGTTATATTTATAGGCATTTTTCTGTCGGCCCGATCTGACGGCGTCAGACTTACACGTGACGCCGTCACGTCCAATTTTTTACCAAATTGTAGATCTTTTCGTCCCGATCGCGTGGCTTTTTGAATCACCTAAATCCGAGTTCGTATGAGGATTTTATGGCCAAAACAGTAACAGCTACCGCGCGCGCAAGTTGTGACTAGTTAACACGTGATGGCCTTCTTGACGCCGTCTCCCTTTAAACCTCCAAAATCCGTTCTGGCCTATCAGAAGCTGACGCCGTCAAGGTTAAGGGTGACGCCGTCCCTCTTTAAATTAAGCCGTGACGACCTTGATCACATTAAAGCGTGACGCCGTCAGAATTCCATTCAAATTTCTCTGGCTTATCATGAGTAATTTTCACATCCACCACTTTTGCCAAGCCATGACGCCGTCCAGAACAAATCCTGACGCCGTCAAAGGTAATTTCCAGCACAATTTTGAGACTTTGTCGTTTTCTTCACTTTTATGCTCCAAAAACGTCCAAAATGCCTCCTTTTCCAGATTTCTCCTCAAAAGTACCTAAAATGACAAAAGGAACGATTTAGGGCAATATTTGATCAAATAAATACGATTTAGGGCTTAAATGACCCCTTAAAAGCGGTACACTTTTCGCTTCATCAAATACCCTTACACTTGAGATTTGCTTGTCCTCAAGCAAATGCGCTTTTATTCTAATCAAAATACAAGCTAGGGGTCATTTAATGCTAACATAAAAGTAATTGCAACAAATAGTCGTTCCACTTTAATCATAATAAGCACGGAGATTAAAAACTAGCACCTCACAAGTAGTGTTTAGATACTCACATCTCTCAAGTGTCATCAAAATAAATCTCATAAATGAAAACGGATAATATCTCTCACTACCTGTCATAGCAAATAGATTACCATAGGCTTGGGAAAGGATCGAAAACCTCCTCCACTAGGCGTAAGCACCTAAGATAAACTATCAAAGAGGGCTTTTAAATGGGTTATAACGTTAGGTGTAGGGAAAAGGAAAACACGGTTTTGTTGGATAAAGGATATTTTACTGGTGGCGAGTTAAAGATCTTGATTAATTACATGTACTATACAATGTTGCTAAGCCAAGACTAGACTCAATCTTAAGCTAAAAATAGAATAACAAAAACATAAAATAAACATAAAATGAAACGGGATGGTAGTCCGTATGTTTTTTTTTTTTTTTTTTTTTATTTTATTTTTTTTTCTCATTTTTTTTGTATTTTTCTTGATTTTTTTCGATTTTTTTTTTTTTTTTTGCATACACTTTTGCCCTACCATCCAAAATAATACATCATAGGGGCATTGCATTCCCCTTACACTTGAACTTTTACATAACTTTACAATTAACTAATCTAATGACTCGAATTAAGATAATTAAAACACTTGGAGTACTTTTAAAATATTTAGCACATATGGGGGTAATAAATGATGTTCTTCCCCATTACTCCATTACACTAGTACTTTACCCATGAGTCCCAATCATCCCAAAACAATATGTACAAGGTTATGACTCGACTTAGCAACCATGTAATCAATTAGATAATTAACTTGGGTTTAAACAAATGTTGTCACAATAATGCACTAAAAATGAGTGCATACAAGGTAGGCTAAGGCGATTTGGGTGTACATTTTAGTGGGGTGTAACAAATTCTTCCTTTAAGTAAAATGCTTAAAGGTTGAAACGAAAAGATAGGCTCTGAGGGGTGTACTAGGGGTATCGTGTACTAAAAATGAGTACAACGCAAAGGGTGTGGGAGAATTACTTGACTAATGTAGCCAAAGTAATTATAACAAAAACACAGGTGTAAAACAATGGGTTAATCCTAATGCCTCTTATCATGTAGTAAATCTAACTACACGAATGTAGTCTCACTTGTGGCCTTGGAATGGTCCTAACGCAAGTTCTAGAATCTAAGTGCTACCGGTACACACATCATAGCATAAATGCTTTTCCTACCAATTCTAGGGGCGAACCTCACATATTTGGGGGTGGAAAATTTTTTAGTGGTACGGTTTTTGTGCTAGTCATATAACTCCTATCCGTGAGACGCTCATTAAGATCAAAGTTTCACTCCTATATGTTGTAAAAAATTTTAAATTTGGCACTAAAATTGCCCTAACAGGTATTTCTCTCAGTTTTATTACACATCAACTATTAAACAAACAAAAATCAAGCGTAATTGTATTCTCTAAAATCGTATTTTTACCCCCCTTACACTTAAGATGAACATTGTCCCCAATGTTCAAATAACAAGATGTAAAAGCAAAAAGTAAAAGATTAAAATCAAATACTCCCCTGATTCGCTCGGTGGATAATGAAGTTATACGGTTAGATCTTCTTCCAAAGTAATGTTGAAGCTCCATGACTAATGCATCGCCATAAGCTTGATTCAAAAACATTTCCTTGTCCAAAATAACCTGTTAAACCTGAGAAAACAAACACGAAAACTTGCATAACATCGGCGGGATAAATCTATATATAAAGATATAATGCTTGTGGAATGATAATTTTGCAGATTCCTGGAGATTATAAGTTAGAGATTTTAATAAAAACTTTTTATGAAAACAAAACTTTCAAAAATTTCTGAAAATTAAATCTGACGCCGTCAGGTTATAAACCCTGACGCCGTCAGAAATGACCTGACAAAAATTCTCATTTTAAGTTTCCGGAAAATTTCTGGAAAAACCTTTACCTTACTTCCTGGAATTCCTGCAAAACATCATTATGACTCGATACAAGCATTTGACTCAAACAAATACTAATATGTATGTTAATTTATTATTATTATGATTCATGTTCATTTGTGTTCTAATAAACCGATTTAGATTTCCTTTACACTTATCTTTTGCAAAATACCTTTATATGTAGTTAAGACGAAGTTAAAAACAAAATAAAGCATTTTCACAAATTACTTTTGAACATGAATCAATACTAATAAAACTTAAACACACATACGGAAACAAATAAAATCAAACAAGCAAATAAACACACAAAGCAAATAAAACTTGGGTTGCCTCCCAAGAAGCGCTTGTTTTTGTTCGAGTCACGAGCCTGACTCTACCCTTATTTAACAAAAATAGGGGAGGTTTTCCCTACACTTAGGATTAAGTGCGGGTGAAAGTAGCGATACACACCCTTAGGGTGTGAATATGCCACGTGAGGTGAAGGGGGTGAGTGAATGGCTTCCTTCATCCTAAAACTACCCGGATAATATTGGTTGATGGGTGGGTCGGTTCCTCTTTTTTCTCCTAGATGTAAATCTAAGGATGAAAAGTTGTGTAAAGGTTGAGGTTCCAATTCATCAACACTAGGAAATCCCCTAGAACTATGAGTAAGGTCATCACTAAAAGTGTGCAAACCTATATCCTCTAGTTGTGCTTGGTCCAAGGGTTCTACCTCCATCGGGATTCCTAAAGTCTCTTCTACTTCTTCCGGGTAAGTCACGGGCGGTGTGGGTGCCTCAAATGATGGTTGAGTATTTTGTGGGCTTATGGTGTTTACCTCATTATTCCATGTGTCAAGATCACCTATATCCTCGTCAATTGTTTTCTTAGGTAGTGATAATAACAAACCTAGTGCTTCATCCAACTTATGATTTATTGATACGGCTCTATCCACAATTCCTTGGCAAACTAGGTCGCTTTTCCTATTAGCCTCACTAAAACAAGATCCTAAACATGGAGGTTGTTCATAAGAATCTATCCTAGGTGAAGGCTCATATGATTCATAAGTGTCTCTAAATGAGGTATTTTGAACTTCTTGGTGTTCTAGCCACTCAACCATATCTTGCAATCTTAGAAATCTAAGTGAAAAGTCCATTTGAAGCAAATTACAAACAAAATCACAAAGAAAAGATAGACTACGAGAAAGCTACAAAATAAAAAGAAAAAATCTCACTTGATAGGAATCTTGTGAGTAGACCTAATAAAAATAAAATTTCAACCTAAACAATAACTATTCCCCGGCAACGGCGCCAAAAACTTGATGCGTGGTTTTGCAACCTTACAACAGGTTTTACCTCTCGAGGGATCTCAAGAGGCTTACAACCCCACCAGGCAGTGTACCTGACCGATGTAGTATAGTGTAGTGGTAAGTACGGGGGATTGATCGTTCTCCACAGGGAATAGTGTTCGTTAGGTGTGAAAAACTACTCTAATTAGGTCTAAAGGTGAGGGATGATTCTTTTTGTATTTTTATATTTTATGGAAAGCAAGTAAAAATCTCTGGTTTTGGAAGAAGGGGCGGAATTAGTTGCTAATCAACTAACCCAAAAGCTACTAATTAAACTAATATGCAAGAAAAGTAAACTAGGGTTCTACAAGGGAAATGAAGCATATCTACCTATGATGTATTACTCCTTGCTAGCTATCCAATTCCACCTATTGAATTGTCACACCTTGTTTTAATTGACGGGTTGTATTCCTTAATACCATTCGTGGGGTGGCGTACGTACTTCCCCAACTCTATAAGCTCCTACTTCACTCCTATGTCGAGCCGGCTAAGAAGCTCCTAACATGGGATCACTAGAATTCGCTCATGCATTAAATACAACCAAATAAACCTAGTACGCATTGGTTCATGTTTCTTAAGACGTTCAAGCAAGTTACCGTATAGGAGGTTAGCCAGTTTTCTTAAGCCTAACATCGATATCACCCAATCAAACAAGAGACAATAGGAAACAAGAATTATAAACTAAACCAACTAGATCTATTGAAGTTTTCACGCCCTAATTGATGGAGATGGACACACACATCAACAAGAAATCAATAAGATCTAATTAGTTATACACAAGTTTCACACAATCATAAGTAGACACAAGGTGATTTAGCCAAGCATAATTAATGAAGAGCAATCAACAATAATCATAATTGAAGACATAACATAGGATTGAATCGATAAACAAACCATTACAAGATGTTTATGGCATGATTAGGACCCTCTAAGTTGCTGGAAAAACACCTACCCTAACCCTAGAATCGGACTTAGGGTTTGGGGCTTACAAATAATGAAGTTGTGAAGTTATATTTATAGGCATTTTTCTGTCGGCCATATCTGACGGCGTCAGACTTACACGTGACGCCGTCACGTCCAATTTTTCACCAAATTGTAGATCTTTTCGTCCCGATCGCGTGGCCTTTTGAATCACCTAAATCCGAGTTCGTATGAGGATTTTATGGCCAAAACAGTAACAGTTACCGCGCGCGCAAGTTGTGACTAGTTAACACGTGATGGCCTTCTTGACGCCGTCTCCCTTTAAACCTCCAAAATCCGTTCTGGCCTATCAGAAGCTGACGCCGTCAAGGTTAAGGGTGACGTCGTCCCTCTTTAAATTAAGCCGTGACGACCTTGATCACATTAAAGCGTGACGCCGTCAGAATTCCATGCAAATTTCTCTGGCTTATCATGAGTAATTTTCACATCCACCACTTTTGCCAAGCCATGACGCCGTCCAGAACAAATCCTGACGCCGTCAAAGGTAATTTCCAGCACAATTTTGAGACTTTGTCGTTTTCTTCACTTTTATGCTCCAAAAACGTCCAAAATGCCTCCTTTTCCAGATTTCTCCTCAAAAGTACCTAAAATGACAAAAGGAACGATTTAGGGCAATATTTGATCAAATAAATACGATTTAGGGCTTAAATGACCCCTTAAAAGCGGTACACTTTTCGCTTCATGATGTTCAGGGATAGGTGTTTAGGTATGAGCAGTTTGTCCTAATTTAACAAGTTCCAAAAATATAGAAGGTAAATATCATTTCAAAAATTTGTTAAGACTAATAGGGTACTTTTAGGATGTGAAGTGTACAAACAAGCAGTATTGACTAGGTTTGCTAATATCTATGATGACCTCATGTTTGAGCTAAAGAACTTGAAATGTGAAAATAGTGCTAAGGAGTATGAGGATGCTTTTGATAATTTGTTGAGTAGAGTCGAAGTGAGTGAAAAACATGCAATTAGTTTTGTGGAAAACTAGAAGGGGGGTTGAATAGTTTTACCGTTTTAAAAATTTATTTGCTTTGAGTACTTCGTGTGAATTCAACTAATGTAGATAACAAACAATAAATAATATGCAAGTAAAGAAAGAAACGATCAAACCACAACACGATTGTTTATAGTGGTTCGGTCTACAAGGACTCTTTTTCCTTGCCCTACTCCACTCCCTGAGTCTCTAACTCGAGAGTTTTTCTTCACTAATCAACAAGCTCCTTTAACCGGCGGAGAAAACCTTTACACGTCGCTTACACAATATTTCTGACACAAAACTAGATGTCGAGTTCTTTTACAAGGGTACAACCACTCCCGTCACACTATGTATTTTGAGGACTAAAATACTAACCAATCGCTACATAGGATTTATGATTGTTTGGTACAAACAATGATGTGTGAACAACAACAATTCACACAATGACTAACTAACAAGCCTTACAACGTTTTGTTGAAGCTTGTAATGCTTTGATCTTCTTGCTACAAAGATGTTCACTAAAATGAAATATGAAATATGAATGAGTTAGATATGAATGAAAGAATGTATGATGTTGTTTATGCTTGCAAGTGATGAGGAAACAACATGGAGTTGCTTGCCATTTATAGGCAAAAAGCCTCAGCAAGCCACGGATGGGACATATCCAAATGTAGGGATCCGTCCGTGTACCTGTTTGGTTCCGCGGGGACCTGACAGAATTCAAAAATCTTTATCAAATCTAACCAAAATATTTCCATATCTTTCCAAGGATTCATTGAGTAAAGATCTAAACAAGATATTCATGATATCTTCCAATGATCTTCAAAATCTTTCAAAGATCTCAAAGATGATGCATGTCATGATGTCATAGTACATTTCCAATTTTAGAATAACTATGAATATGAAAGTGAACTTGTAAAATGTATATACTAGTTAGGTGATGTTTTAACTTTGTGTTTATGAAAGACTTGTGACTATATATGTAAAAGACTTAACTATATTTATGTTTTGCTAAAAATAAAGTTTATAATTGTCGTTAACAAAATATAGCAAAGATCGTAAAATATAAGTAACGTTTTTTAGACGATATTTGTATTAACAGTCTCCCCCTTTTTGTTGAGGACAAAATATAAAGTTTATTTTTAAGCAATGAGATAAATAAAGTGCAAGTCTTTAAAAATATAGATTAAACTAGTTTTATGCAACTTTTAAATCAATTTAGAATATTAAATTGTATAAAATGTGTGAGTTTTGAGTTTAATATTTTCTCCCCCTTTTTGTCGAAACAAAAAGAAGAAAGGCGTAGCGGAATGTAGTGCAAACCCGAGCTTGATTAGCTCCCCCTTGGTCAATACTCCCCCTAGTTAGGGTTCCAAGTTTAAGATGCATGAATTTTGAGTGCTACAAAACAAAGGTTAGTGACAGATAAACCAAACCAACCATATATAATGTGTAACACAATCAACACATAATAAATATCATAACCAACACACAAATAATCGAACAACATTCATTTAAGTAAAATTCATTTTGACAAAAGTCAAAATGATGGGAAAAAAATGAATAAAAGTCCTATATCTAGAAAAGGAAAATAAAAAAAATAAAAGCAACATGGAAATAAAAATCCTAAGAAAAATAGAAAAATAAAGTCCTAAGATGTGAAGCTCCTAATGTGATCATCTATTGTGCTATGTAGTTAAGGACAAAAATTTCGGTGTTTCGGTCAAGGACCGAGATACGAAATTTTTGGTATTTCGGTGGTATTTCGGTGGTATTTCGGTAATTTTTTTTTATAAAGCTATTAATTTTATATTTTTTATATATAAGTTTAAGACTTAAATGTAAACTATTAAAGATAGAGGGGTCAAATGTTTAAATACACAAACTTATTTTAAGGTTTAGACACCAAATGTAAAATAGTGAAAGATAGAGGGGCTAATTGTTAAAAATTTTAAACTAATTTAAACCCTAAAACACAACCACAAATTGCAGCCGTATCTTTTCAAAAAAAAAAGTTCCAAGCCTTTCTTCCCTCTTTCCTCTCCTCCCTCCTTGGTTTCTGCCGGAAGTTGCAGCGCCGCGCCGCCCCGCCGTCGGAATTCATCGCCGGAAACAGATTCAAGGTACAAAATCAATACTATTGACTGATTTGGCCCAAAAAAACATAACAACCGGTAAATGGCGGTAATACCGCCTTTTCCACCGAAATTTTGGGTCAAATTTCGGTATATTTTCGGTCATTTTCGGTCAATTTCGCCGATAATTTCGGTAGCGAGATTACAAACGAAATTTGAAACGAAATTTTGTAGGACCTCCGAGATCCGAAATACCAGTGGTATACCAGTGGTATTTTGGCGAGATTGACTACAACAGCTATTGTGGAGGATGAGAAAGAGCGTTAAGACGCTCGAGGATGTGATTTAGAATGAACATCATCTCGTTTTGGAGTTCATGAACCATTATTTTGGTTCTTTCACTAAGATGAGCGGTTCTTTCACACATGGAGCAACCATGGCGAGGGAAGTTTGGTGGTAGACTAGGTTCGTTTGTTGTTGTTGGTGGTGGAACATTTGTTGATTGGTGGTTGAGATTTGGTGGAGCTATGATTGAAGAAAGAAAGGTGGTTTGTAGTTGCATACCTTCATGTTGGTGAGAATCCACCATGTTGGAGAAGACATAGAGGTGGTCTAGTTCATCATTGATTTCATCTTGAGTTTGTGGAGGATCAATCCACATGGACTCGTCAATGTTCCTAAGAATAGGTGAAAAAGGTTGAGGTTGTTGAGGTGGTGGAGCGTGGTCTCCATAGAGTGGGCCATGGATTTCCCTATAGATGGGATGAAAAAGTAGAGGTTGAGGTTGAGATGGTTCACAATTAAAAGGTTCATTGGGCATAAAAGATTCCCGTGGTTGTTCATGAGCGATACGCTCTATGGAAGCAAAAGACGGAAGAGGTGGTGGATTTGTTGATCTTGGTGGTAAGTCCTCGAAGTTGTCGAAAAATGGATGTGGTGAGGTTGGTGGTGTAGCAAAGAGTTCTATGGGTTGAAGTTTTGGAGACTTGGGAGGTGATGGTGATTTGGGTATTTGAGATGGAGCGGGAGGTGGTGTGGTGGCTACTGGTGTCTTTGTTGGTGGTGGAGTTGTTACGATGATAGGTGAAGGTGTTGGAGTGGTCAAAGTTAGGAAGTTTTCATCATGGATAGGAGATGAGATGTTGAGTGGTGAAGAGTCTGATGATGATGAGTTTAGGTTGACAAAACAACAAGGTTTTACACTTATCCTTGCGGTTCTTCTAGGTGGTCTTGAGGATGGTGGTGAAGGTGTGAGAAATGATCATCCTAGAGGTGCTAATTTATAGAATTCAAGATTTATGAAAGAGTGTGTTTGGATTTGATGTTAAACCATACAAAAATGGTGGTTTCTAATGATTTGGAAGTGGTAAAGAAGGTTGTCTAATCATCAAAGTCAATCCAATGGGGTTGAGTTGAGTGAAAGAGGAAGGATATGCAGTTAATGCATTGCAATCAGTGCAAGATCTTTGATGTCAGTGACCCACGGATAGCAAGGAACCAAATTTAGGGATCCTTGCTTTATGGAGAAAGGTAACTTGAGTGGATTTTTGAAATTTCAAATTTTGGTGAGAAATGGTTTTCCTATTGGTCTAAGTGAGCTAAGATGATCTTAATATGAGGGAATAGCAGTAAAAGTATCATAGTAACAAGAATGAGTGATCTAGAGTGCGGGATTAAATGAAAATTTAAAAAATTTAGCTGTTGGTTGGCGGAACCATGAATTTGGTTCCACCTTATCCGTCAGGCTAATTTTGGCGGAACCAAAATTTTGGACGGACGGAACCAAATTTTTGGTTCCGTCCCATCCGTCAGGCCAAAAAAGTAAACAGAGGGAAAATTTGACCCCCCCGAACCCCGTTCAAAATCGAATTTTTTTCTAAAACACGTGTAATTAATTAGTTATGATTAGAAAATAACAATAAAACAAGTATTAACACATGTAAGGGTATAGATCAAGCAGGGGCTAATAATTTCACTGATAATGTGAAAAAAAAGAGAAAAATGATAACATCAAGATGTTATCTACCTGCAAGACAAGGTTAGTTCATATGTTCAAAGTGATCATCCTAAGAAAAGACAAATACATCAAACATAATTGTTTTGGAGCAAATGTACCAAACGCTCATAAAGCCTCTCATTGCCTATCCAATTTCTTGTTGATCTTGGTGAGGAATCTTCCAATGCACTTAAACATTCCTTTTGTTTGCTTGAATTCTTCCAATGGATTTTCAATGACCGGATGTTGTTGGAAGTAGTCAAGAGGAGGAAGCCTAGAGTTGGGAAGTCCATCATCCTCGCTCATTGATGATGATGATGATGATCAGGAGGTTGGAGGATGAGGACGTTTTCCTTGAGTCTTTGCTACTCTCTTATCACTTAATGGTACAAAGATGTGATCAACAAGAGAGTAGTCAGGATAAAACCCTTTAACATTGGGTGGAATGGGTGCAAAGGCTCTAAAGAGACGGGTGAGAAGCATCCCGTAGGGAAGAGCGGTGGTTCCTAGCATGGGTATGTCAACCATCCTTTTGGCAACATAATAGGCTAAGTTGAAAGGTTGGTGGGTTGACAAGCTATAAAGCATGTAACAAAGACAAGAATTGATGTGATCACGATTACCTATGGTACAGAAGACATTAGCCCTAAGGATTTCTTCCCATTTTTTGAATTGAGGCTTGAGTTCATTGAGTTCCATGCTAAATGGGTCTCGATTGATTTCATTACCCGTGCGTGTTGTTCTGGTGTTTGAAGTTCTTGTAAGGAAAAGATGTTCTCGGATTTTTTCTTTGGCAACTAGAGGAGTATCGTATGAAGGCATACGATCAACGATTGAGTCAAGGATTGATAGGGACCATTTATCTGAGTAAAGGCATGTACCTTCACATGGAATTTCAAGGAATTCCGCAAATTGATTGAGAGGTATGTTAAAGTCATTTTGGTTTACATTGAATTGGATTGACATGAGACCATAATCATTGGTTGTGAGAATTACACTAGCATAAAATTCTAAGATAAATCTTGGACAAATTTGTTCGTTGATGTCTAAGAGACCATCAAAACGAATGGTTGCAAGTTCTTGACAAATTTTTATGCCTTCTAGAAAGGATGGGTCAATGGTTCTACCCTCATGAACGTAACATTTTTCTAGAGCCTTAAAGATTTTGACTTGAGCCGGAGTAAGACCCTTAGTTTTGTGATGTTTGGGAAGGTAGTTTAGAGTGTCTTTGTGGTCATAGAAAGTTGCAGGAGGCATGATTGATCCTAGATACAAAAATTACATACTTTAGTCGAAACTAACGAGAATGTAGATATAATGTTCTAGTGTGTACCTATATGAAGACAATGTGGAGGTGCGGTTATCTCGACTCCTTTTAATGCATAAAAAGAATTTCTTTTAGCAAATTTTGTAACAAAACGAGAGATAACCCAAACGCTCCTGATTTAATGTAGCTTCGATTGAATGTACCCGAAAATACATATTAGTTATGTACTTCCTTTAGCATTCAAGAGACATTATGCAAATGATGTTTTAAACATAACGTTTTTATTTGTATGAACAATGTGAAAAATTATTTGTCCTAATTGTGAGAAGCTTTTTACAAAAATTTGACATGAGGCTTTTAGTAAATTATGATAATGTCTTACAAGATGCAATTCCTAACTAAGGGAAACATGATTAGTTATGTAATTTAACAAGTTTACTTCATGATTTATCAAAAAGATGCATAATCCCCAAGTTTTGGTTTTGTACAAAAAATAGAAGCCTTAGACTCAGGATCAGGAGTGTAAATGTAGTTAGGAAACTTACAGTGTTGATTGGAGCACAAATTGGTTGAAGGAGATGCCTAAATTTTGAGTTTAATGTGTTATAGGATGAGTTTGAGTTGTTTGTGTGTTTTGGGTATGAGAAATGAGTGTTTGTTTAATATATTCAAAATCTGACCCAGGAACCCAAGGATGGGGCGGAACCAAATATTTGGTTCCGTCCTTGTTGTCGAAGGGTTCCTTGGGACCAGTTTTGGTTTTGGTCAGTTTTGTCGTGTTTGGTCAAGCTAAGGTTTAAGCTAAGATTTTAACTACAAATTTGGTTCCATTAGTCCTAATCCAAGTCTAAGAAGCTTAAATGGTTCGCGCTTAAGAGGTTTAGTTAGAATATCGGCAATGTTATCTTCTGAGGATACTTTCTTGATAGAGATGTTTCCTTTTTGAACATTGTCGCGAAGGAAATGATGACGGATTTCGATGTGTTTAGTTCGAGCATGTTGAACTGGATTTTTACTGAGATCGATAGCCCCTTTGTTGTCGCAAAGAATGGAGATGTCGTTAATTTGAATTCCGTAGTCGAAAAAAGCTTGCTTCATCCAAAGAGCTTGTTGACATGCTTTTTCAGCTGATACATATTCGGCTTCGGTTGTTAAGATAGCGAGAGCCGTTTGTTTCTTTGAGAACCATGAGGTAAAACAATGTCCAACAAAAGCACAAATACCACTTGTGCTTTTTCTATCAACATAGTCACCGGCATGGTCCGAGTCGACATACACTATGGTTTCTACTCCCGTTCCTTTGGGATACCATAATCCTAGATGTGTAGTACCTTTTATATATCTAAAAATTCGTTTACGGCTTCAAGATGTGATGTTTTTGGATCTTTTTAAAAACGAGCACATAGACAAACACTAAACATAATGCCGGGTATACTAGCCGTGAGATAGAGTAAACTACCAATCATTCTTCTATATTTAGTGTTGTCTATGGATTCACCTTCTTCATCCTTGGTGAGTTTGGTTTCCGAGGACATAGGTGTTTTAATAGGTTTAGAGTCTTCAAGACCAAATTTCTTAAGCATGTCTTTAGTGTATTTAGATTGGTTAAAGAATATCCATCTTCTAATTGTTTTATTTGAAGACCCAAGAAAAAGTTTATTTCTCCCATCATACTCATCTCAAACTCGTCATGCATGATTTTTGAGAAATCGTCACTTAACTCTTGACAAGTTGATCCGAATATGATGTCATCCACATATATTTGGACAATGATAATATGTGAGTCCTTTTTCTTGGTGAAGAGCGTGTTATCTACTAAACCCATAGTGTACTTATGGTCAACTAAGAATGTTTTAAGTCGATCATACCAAGCTTTTGGTGCTTGCTTAAGTCCGTATAAAGCCTTTTTAAGTTTGTAAACATGATTTGGTTTTTCAAAATCGGTGAAACCCGGAGGTTGAGCGACATACACTTCTTCATTTATAAAGCCATTTAAAAATGCACTTTTGACATCCATTTGAAAAAGTTTAAAATCATGTGCACATGCATATGCAAGTAAAATTCTAATAGACTCGAGCTTAGCAACCAGAGCAAAAGTTTCATCGTAGTCAATGCCTTCTTGTTGATTATAACCTTGTGCTACTAGCCTAGCTTTGTTTCTAGACACTACACCATGTTCATCCATTTTATTTTGAAAGACCTATTTTGTTCCAATTATCGTTTGACTTTTTGGTTGAGGAACTAATGTCCAAACATCATTTCTAACAAATTGATTTAACTCTTCTTGAATAGCAATGACCCAAGATTCATCTTTTATAGCTTCGTTTATATTTTTGGGTTCAATGGTTGAAACAAAACAAAAGAAGTTACTTTGATTTTGTACTTTCGATCTTAAGGTTCTTTCATTAATATTTTCCATGACACTATCTAATGGATGACCTTTAGGTTCTTTGATATTGACAATTTCTTTGTTTAATAGTTCATCTTCCTTGTCATTATTTATATTCTCTTCGTTTTCGACAAGTTGACTTTCAACTAAGTCATTATCTACCAAAGGTGATGTCTTAGAGGGAGGTGGACTTTCGTCAAATGTTACGTTTAATGATTCCTCGACTCTTAAGGTTTCTTTGTTTAAAACAATATAAGCTTTGCTATTTTGAGAATATCCAAGGAACAGACCTTCATAAGACTTTGGGACAAATTTAGTGAGATAATCCTTAGTGTTTAAAATAAAGCACTTACTTCCAAAAACTCTAAAGTAGCCTAATGTAGGCTTTTTGCCTCTATATAGTTCATATGGAGTTTTATTCAAAAATGGTCTTATTAAAACTCTATTTAAAATATAGGTAGATGTGTCAACGGCGTTACACCAAAATTTTTGTGGTATATTTTGTTCATTAAGCATTGTTCTACTCATCTCTTGGAGAGTTCGGTTTTTACGTTCTACTACACCGTTTGACTGAGGAGTACGAGAAGCTGAAAAATTATGTGTTATGCCATTAGCATCACAAAAAGCTCCAAATTGTGTTTCATTATCAAATTCACGACCATGATCCGTTCTAATTGAAACAATGCTACTTCCTAGTTGATTTTGAATTTTCTTAATAAGAATTTCAAATTTATCAAAAGCTTCGTTTTTACTTTTCAAAATTTTTGTCCAAGTGTATCTTGAATAATCATCTACTATGACCAAAGTGTAGAAGTTTCCTCCATAACTTTGTATAGCGGATGGACCAAATAAATACATATGCAAAAGTTCTAGACACCTAGATGTAGACACCATATTTTTAGCCTTATGGCTACTATGAGCTTGTTTTCCAATTTTGCAAGCGTCACAAAAGTGTTGGTCATATTTCAACTTGGGTAAGTTCCTAACGAGGTCTTTTGAGGATTGAGATTGAATGAGTCTCATATGTGCGTGGCCTAAGCGTCTATGCCAAAGAGTTGAGGTATCATCTAGAGAGGTGAGGCAAAATTCATCTTTAGATTTTTTATCTATTTTCATAATATATACATTGGTTTTCAAAACTCCTTTAGCTATGGTTAAACCGTCTTTTAGTATTTTACTTTTGTTTTCACTAAAGAGGACATTATACTTTTTACGGCATAGTTGGATAATGCTAAGCAAGTTAAATCCTAGATTATAAACATGAGCAACATCATCAATAGAGAGAGAGAGAGTTATGATAGATAGTACCTTTTCCTATGATTTTGCTTTTCAATACCTTTTCCGATGATTTTGCTTTTCAATTTGCTACCAAAAGTAACATTACCTCCGTCATATTCATGGTAGGTTGAGAAGAGACTCTTGTTTCCCGTCATATGTCTTGAACAACTGTTATCTTTAATCCACTCGTCTGGTTCCAATCCAACTTTCAAGCATACCTAAGTTATATAAAAACTCAAGCATTTGGTCCCCAATATCTCATGGGTCCATTTTGGTTAAACATCCCATTAACTTGATTCATGTATGGGAATGGTGGATATGAGTTCCTTGGCATGTAGTTAGGAGTTTGATAATTCCTAGGAAAGTTTTGGTTCCAACCATTTTGATAATTAGGTTGCGTGTTGTAATTGCTTTTTGGAAAGGGGCGTTTGGGAATAGTTTTCTTAGGCCTTTGTTGAGTAGTTTTAGCTCTAAACTAATTCTTAGAAAGTCGTACTCTTATAGTAACAGCTGGTTTTTGTTTAGTTTCAGTTGAACTAGCATTAGATTTCTTTGTGACTTTAACGAACTCTGTACGAGCTGATATACAAGCTTTCTGTTCTGCTTCAGTACCTACGGAACCTTTCTCTTCCACAGGCGGAACCAAAGATTTGGTTCCGTCTGGTCCGTGGGTTTCTGAGACTGTTGGAATAGTTTCTTGTACTTTTTCGGCTTGTTTATTTAGACTACTCAAATCTCCTAATTTCATAAATCCTAGTCCATTTTTATCATGTGGTAATTTTTGTATTCTCATTATTTCATTCACACAACAAATATTTTTATCAAATCTTTTGAATTTAGAGTTTTGTTTGATAAGTGCGTCCTGTGTGATTTTAAGTTTCTCTAATTCAAGTCTAAGCTCTTGACATGATATACATACCTAGTCAATATCTTTACTCTTTTCTAATCGTTTAGCTTTTTCTTTTAACTCATAAACTTCATTTTCTAAAAATTCCTTTTTAGTTTTCAAAAACTTGTTTTTGTTTATGATTTTTAAGCTAAGTTCACATAGTTTGTTATATTCCTTTTGCAAGGTGTCGTCATCAATAGAAGAATAAGATGAGTCAGAGTGTACCTCGTTTGAGTCTTGAGCAATGAGAGCAATTTCGTCATTCTTTGGCTCTTCGTCATCATCTTCACTCTCACTCCAAGCACCACTTACAAAAGTTCTTTGATTCTTGTTCTTGGGTGGCTTGGGACAATCTCCTATTAGATGACTTGTATCTCCGCATCTAAAACATTTTCTTTCGCCTTTTCCTTTCTTGTCATCACGATCCTTCTGAAAGGATTTCTTGTCTTCTCGAGGTTGTCTTACGAACTTTCCTCGTCTTCTAAAAAATTTCTTGAAATCTCTTACGGCCATGGCATATTCTTCATCTTCACTACCCGAACTAGATTCTTCGTCATCACTTGAGTCTACTCTAGATTTAAAGGCAATGGATTTGACTTTTTTCTTTTTACCGTTAACTATTTTCGGATCTTTTTCCATTACCATTTCATGAACTTTGAGATTTTCAATTAGCTTGTCAAGTGACATGCTTGAAAGATCTTTAGATTCTTCAATGGCTGTCACTTTTGCTCTCCACTTCGGATGGAGTGCTCTAAGGAATTTCCTGACAAAGTTCTTACTACAAAAAGATTCATCAAGTGCTTTAAGAGAAGTAATGATAGTATTAAACCTAGCAAATGCACCATCAATGATCTCATCTTCAGGGATAACAAATTGCTCATATTGTTGAACAAGAAGATCAATTTTGTTATCCTTGACTTGTGAGTTTCCTTGATGAGTGATTATTAAAGATTGCCAAATTTCTTTTGCGGTTTTGCGCATAAAGACTATTTCATACTCCTTTTTAGGTAGAGCATTATAAAGCATCATTTTGCCTCATTATTTTTAGCAATCAACTTCTTTTGCTCATCACTATGATGAGCAAGTGAAGTATCCTCATCCCGACCATTTGTGATATCTTTTATTATAGCTTTATGATCACCTTCTATAATAATATACCATAGATCTATGTCTTTTGATTTCACATAAGTTTCAAAGCAGTTTTTCCAATAGATAAAACCATTTGGTTCAAATAGTGGTGGTCTTTGCATAGATTGTCCTTCTTTGAAGTTTTCAAAATCCATGGATCGTTCCAAGTTATAAAATACAATATATATTAAAAATCTTGAGTAGCGTAGCTCTTGATGCCAATTGTGAAAAACTAGAAGGGGGTTGAATAGTTTTACCGTTTTAAAAATTTATTTGCTTTGAGTACTTCGTGTGAATTCAACTAATGTAGATAACAAACAATAAATAATATGCAAGTAAAGAAAGAAACGATCAAACCACAACACGATTGTTTATAGTGGTTCGGTCTATAAGGACTCTTTTTCCTTGCCCTACTCCACTCCCCGAGTCTCTAACTCGAGAGTTTTTCTTCACTAATCAACAAGCTCCTTTAACCGGCGGAGAAAACCTTTACACGTCGCTTACACAATATTTTCGACACAAAGCTAGATGTCGAGTTCTTTTACAAGGGTACAACCACTCCCGTCACACTATGTATTTTGAGGACTAAAATACTAACCAATCACTACATAGGATTTATGATTGTTTGGTACAAACAACAATGATGTGTGAACAACAACAATTCATACAGTGACTAACTAACAAGTTTTAAAATGTTTTGTTGAAGCTTGTAATGCTTTGATCTTCTTGCTACAAAGAAGTTAACTAAAATAAAATATGAAATATGAATGAGTTAGATATGAATGAAAGAATGTATGATGTTGTTTATGCTTGCAAGTGATGAGGAAACAACATGGAGTGGCTTGCTATTTATAGGCAAAAAGCCTCAGCAAGCCACGGATGGGACGGATCCAAATGTAGGGATCCATCCGTGTACCTGTTTGGTTACGCGGGGACCTGACATAATCTCCAAAAATCTTTATCAAATCTAACCAAAATATTTCCATATCTTTCCAAGGATTCATTGAGTAAAGATATAAACAAGATATTCATAATATCTTCCAATGATCTTCAAAATCTTCCAAATATCTCAAAGATGTGCATGCCATGATGTCATAGTATATTTTCAATTTTAGAATAACTATGAAAATGAAAGTGAACTTGTAAAATGTATATACTAGTTAGGTGATGTTTTAACTTTGTGTTTATGAAAGACTTGTGACTATATATGTAAAAGACTTAACTATATTTATGTTTTGCTAAAAATAAAGTTTATAATTGTCGTTAACAAAATATAGCAAAGAGTGTAAAATATAAATAACGTTTTTTAGATGATATTTATATTAACCAGTTTGTTTAGGGGGGGGGGGGGTATAGCCAGCATAAACTAAAATTGAGGTTATGATGTTTAGACCTAAAACTCTTGCTAATGCCTATTGTTTCACAAATTTTCAAGAAGCGACATTAAATGCACTTAAAAAGAATAATAAAATGTCTTTTACCAATAATAGTGGATGGTACAATCAGGCAACAACAAGTAGTCATAATTAAGTGTGGGATTGTGTGCATGATATAACGGAATTAAATACTGCCATTAATGTACGATCTACAGGGTCACACATAATAGCTCGAGATTGTAGCTTATATATTTTTTGTAAATATATAAAATGATCAAATAATAAGAATATACATTAGGCTTATTTAGTTGGACTTAATTAAGTAGGAGCGAGTTTGGACTTAAACTCAAAAGGGGTGAACCCTTGTGGGGCCCACTATGCGGCCGACCACCCAATGGGGTGTGTCGGGTCGGGCTTTGATATTTGTTTAAGAAGATTTAAATATTATGAGATATATCAAATTTTTAAACTCGATAATTTCTCTTTATAATTATGGATAATATTTTGTTTTGAATATGGTAGTTATTCATTAGCTAACCTATAAATACAAAAGATAATTATAGAGTCATTAAGCAATTACAAAACCCTAATACCTCTCCCCCTTTCTTTGTTCGGCTTGGACATCACACACACACACAACACATTCATGTGTTGTGCTTTAAGTAATTGGATTGTTCGTTGTTGTTATCTTGATCAATAACAGCGTGCTAGCTGGAATCGTCTGAGGACTAGTGTGATAAACTGTGAGAAATCTTAACTTTAGACCTCTAATTCCGTGTTGATCTCTCACTCCAAGCAAAAAGGTACGCAAAGTTTTTGTGTTAATTTTGATTAGTTAGAAACTGTATTTGGATCACTGGCTGATGGAAAATCATGGTAGGGTTTTTATATCTTCCGCTACATCTTTTCTCTTAATTGTTAATGAAAATTTTAAAATTTGACGTTACGTTTTCCATCATAAAAGCCCTTATTTGCTTTGCCAAACACTAGTGTTATGGGAATAAATTAGTGTTTAAAAATTTAGTGCACTTGTGGGATTAGTTCACACGTGGTAATAGGTTTGGAGGTACGGAGTGTACACCCATCAGGTCCTGACTACCTTGACTTTGATAAGTGGTTTTATGTTTCTGATGTACTCATCAGGGAGTAACTCATCAGAAGGTTCTATCCTTCAGCAAGTTATCTCATCTCAGAGCAATTCTCATCAGAGAATGAATGCTCATCAACGAGTGGTATCCATCAGAGACTGAAACCATCAGCAACATACTGATGAGTGTTTCTGATTGATGAACCGTGACTCAGCTGGAAGTTAACTTGTAACAGTTTTGACCTATTCAAGTGGCAGTTATAACTGCATTAATGACCACGTTTAATTGGTCGTGTAATCACTTATACCTAGAATTATGGAGGTAATTATGTAGTGATTAATGGGCCGTTAATCACTCATAAATCCATTGACTAGGTTTGAGTAATCTCTAATATAAATAGAGATCAACACTACTGCATGAAGTGAGACAGAAACCAAAAAAACTTGGATGCACTAGGGTTATTGATTTGTGCCTAAATCAATAACATACATTTGGTCTTATCCCAAGTAGATATTCGTGATACCCAGGCATTAGTGTCGAATAGTTTACTTTGAAAAGTGATTACACGATTCCAAGTGATATCCGGTAACCATTCATTGGTAATTAGTTAGGCTATTGATTATCTTCACCCTGTTCTGGGCTCATAACCACCAACAATCAAAGTAAACTATTCTGTGATAATCAATGGTTGCTGCTGCTATGAAACACATGGCTTCAAACTTTGCCAAGCTTGACAAGTTTGAAGGGGTGGATTTCAGAAGATGGCAAAAGAAGATGCATTTCCTATTGTCAAGCATGAGTGTGGTGTATGTTCTGAGCACACCAATTCCAGATGATGGGGATGATGCTATTGTGGAACAGATGAGGAAGAGGAGCAAATGGGAGAATGATGATTACATATGTCTGATTCTCTCTTTGATATTTATCAGAATGTTGAATCTTCCAAAGAACTATGGGATTCCTTGGATGCCAAATATATGGCTGAGGATGCATCAAGTAAGAAGTTCCTTGTAAGTAATTTCACAAATTACAAAATGACTGATTCAAGACCAGTTATGGAACAATACAATGAACTTCTTGGTATACTTGGAAGATTTACACAACACAAAATGAACATGGATGAGGCTATTTCAGTCTCTTGTATCATTGGTAAACTACCTCCTTCTTGGAAAGATTTCAAGCATACCTTGAAACATAAGAAGGAAGAACTGACTCTTTTTCAGTTGGGCAGTCATCTGCGTATTGAGGAATCCCTCAGGGCGCAGGATAATGAAAAGCCAAAGAGCAACAATGTTGTTGGTGCATCTGTTGTCAATATGGTAGAACATAACAACTCCACCAGGTACAATGACAACAAGGGCAAACGTAAACATCATGATAACACAAGGGTTGACCCTAACAAGAAGGCAACACCTACTTGTTGGAAATGTGGCAAAACCGGTCACATTAAAAGGGATTGCAAAGGTGTTAAGATTGGTGGTAAAACCAATGGATCAGGCACTAGTGGATCAGGGAGTGGTGGTTCTACCAACTCACTAAAAGGTCAGAATATGTTTAATAAATCTTTTTGTGGAAAACTAGAAGGGGGGTTGAATAGTTTTACCGGTTTTTAATTCGTTTTAAAACTTTACTTGTGAAAAACATTGATTCGATTCTTTTGTGAAATCAATCAACACCAATATGAACACTAAACAATACTAACTAATATGAACAATAAATATAAAGAAAAGAGATGGAAAGATCAAACCGGGACAAAGAGATTTATAGTGGTTCGGTCACGAAGCTCTTCTTCGCCCTACTCCACTCCCCGAGTACCACACTCGAGAGTTCTAAGCACTATGTCAACAAAGCTCCCTTCAGGCGGAGAAAACCGTACAACGTCACTTATCCTTATTTCCGACACTAAGCTAAATGTCGAGTACTAATCTTAGCTAGTACCAATCTACCACGATCTACACGATCCTTACTACTTCACACAATCAACACACTTGACTCGATCTACCCGATCTACCTTTGATCCTCTTGATCAACACACAAGCCCACAGCTACAAGAGATCTCCAAGATCTCAACAAGATCACAATGATCTACTCTCTTTTGACTCGATCTACCCGATATACCCTTGATCTACTTGATCAAAACACAAGCTCACAAGCTACAAGAGATCTTCAAGATCTCGACAAGATCAAAATGATCTACTCTCACAAACTCTCAAAAGAAAAATGAACTTGATGTATGCAAGGATACAACAAGTATGTAACAAGTGTTACAAGTGCACTAACTATAACTACAATACTTTTTATCTTCTTTGATACCTTGTGCTCTTCTCTTGCACTAGTAAAGGAATGAAGGTGATCACTTGGTTGGAAGATTGGATCACTCTTTAAACAAAAGAAAACTAAACTAAATGATCAATAAGAAAAGAAGTGTTAAGAGTTTTGAACTCATAAAGTTGTGTATGAATAAGGATGCCCAATGTCACACCCCCAGATTCGGGTCCAGCGGAAGCATACATGTCGCTGGGGTGCAACTCAATTGGTATCACAACACAAGTAGAAAGAACGTTTTTCATCACAATCATTTAGAATATATTTGAGAAATCAGAAGTGTTAAATTTACATTATGAAAAGTAGTGCGGAAATAGGCCTTTAAATAGGTTAAACGGTCCCAAATGTTTATTAGAGTCTTCTATGACCATGCCATACCCTGCCAAAAGCCTCCAGTAGCGTGCTATTGCTTACACCTGAAAATACATGCTAAAGTGTCAACACGAGGTTGGTGAGTTCATAGAGTTTAGTGTACAATGTAAAGCATTTGAAAATGATTTCCCAGCAAAGGCATTGTAAATCCACTCAGTCCCAAGTCCCGCCCATACAAGACTTGCAACCTGTGTGTTTACAACCCACTGCCAAATAAGATTTGGTTTGAGTGAACAAAAGTAATATGTGGACCAAGATTAAAAATACATTTAGTTCGATCAGTACATTCGGTTACGTGACCAATTCATTTGGTTATGTGACCCGTTCATTCTGTCATGTGACCCGTTCATTTGTCATGCGACCCGTTCATTTGGTCATATTACTCGTTCATTCGGTTATGTGACCCGTACATTTGTCATGCGACCCGTTCATTTGGTCATATTACTCGTTCATTCGGGTATGTGACCCGTTCATTTGTCATGTATGTACATAGTGGTGGAGCCGGTTCATTAGGTTAAGCGTGGATAATTGTTTAAAGTGCTTGGGTCCAAAGGTAAAAAGAATTAAGTGTGATACAAGTGAATATACAATACATTCGAATGAATAACAATTTCATAAGTGGAGCAGATAATGGTTTTGACTAAACAAGTGGCATAATCAAGTAAATCAAGTATACATTTAGATGAAAAAGAGCATGTATTCTCCCCCAAAACGTAATCCAAAACGTATAAAGGTAGGGGCTATGGAACTCACGGTAATCCGTAAAAGTTTTAGAGTACTTGTGATGGTAAATGGAAATAGTTGAGCATGTATCTCCCCCAAAACAGTTATAAAATGTATAAAAGGAGGGGCTATGAAAACTCACCGAAAATAAAGTGCACAATCAAGTGAGATGATGAAGAAATAACCGCGAGAATCTTACGAACAACCTATATATAAATATATATATATATATATATATATATATATATATATATATATATATATATATATATATATATATATATATATATAGGGATGCGTTCTATGCAGTACCAATATTAGATACAGTACTTTACAGTACCCATTTAGACCAATAGGAATTTAGTATTAATAAATATTTTTATTTAATTGAAAAGGGCTTAATTGTCAAACACATTTTTAGTTTCTTTTTGAATTTTTTTTTTTGTTAAAAAACATTTTTAATTTCCCTTAATTTTCGGAATTTGATTTTTTTTTTTTCAGTATACATGTTTTCAGGAAAATGAAGTGCATATGTGTGTTTTTTTTTAAATATTGTAAACTTACATATGTTTCTTGTGTACAATTGTTTATACATCAAACTTGTGTTGCTTAAAATGGTAATTGCACATATGTTTCTAGTGTACATTTTTTAATCTTCAATTTATAACAAAAAACATAGACATATACATGTAACCTCTACATGTAACCTCTAAATTTATAACAAATTAAAAACATAAATAGTATACATTAAATTTGATATCAAATGAAAATAAAATTCAAATACAAAATGTATCTTGTTGAATAGAGATGTGCACGTCATTCAAAAACATGTGTGCAATATTCCAAGAACATACGTGCACGCTTCACTTTCTCTTCAAATTCATTATAACATATCAGTACCCTTCCAAGACACATGTGCACTCTATACATTGGTCATGGTTACCGTCTTAATGAAACATGTTCAAACACCTGAAACTACAAAATAATTGTTATTATTTTTATCATAAACAACTAGCTATGAGAAAATCATTACACAATAATATGAGATGTATTTAAGTTCAGTTGCGACACAATAATTACCTGAGAAAGGGGAAGCTGAACGAGTATCCCATGAAAAGATGGATTTGCATTAAAACGCGTTATAGCATTACAAACTTCCTCATCTGTACACTAATCTGAAAACTTGGTCAATGCAAACTTGATTCCGGCCTCTTCGCATGCTTTCATCTTTTTTACTAAAACATATATGCGCATTTACTAAAACATATATGCACAGTTACTAAAACATATATGCATTACTGTTCAAATTGATAAAAAAGCAAATTTGTATACAAAAACAAATATAAAGACCAGAAAGATTAGCAAAACAAAAAAACTATGTAACTAAATTACTAATTTTAGACCTAGCTAAGATCCCAAAACAAAAACTATAATCATTGGTTGTTAATCTAACCGAATGTTATTGTAAAAAAAAAAAAAAAAAAAAAAAGTTTAGGTCTATTGTTATTGTAACAACAAAAATAAAAGTTTTTGTAGCGATTCAAATTTACAAATAATTGAAAGCGAATTTAAATAGAAGATTAGAATAATCACCTAAAGTTCATATGCAATAAAGAAACAAGTAAAACTCTAAAATCTATAATTTCTACAATATTGCAAAAAACACAAAAGGTGAAACCAATATGAGAACAATAACACCAACCGAGTGTTGTGTATCTTAATCACCAATCGATTGTTTGGTTATTGGAAGAGGAAACTGATGTTTGCAATCGAATATGATATATAAAAGATGATAATGATGAAGATCGCATTTTAACGGAGGCTAAAAGAAGATTAAGATGTTTGCAATCGAATATAATATATAAAAGATGATAATGATGAAGATCGCATGATAATGATAATGATGAATCGAATATGTATCTTAAAATTGAATATATGAGGTGCTAGAGGAAATGGAGGCCATTTGATTTTGACGGCGACTATGAATGTGATTAGGTTTGTAAAACAAAAAAAGATAAAAGACAATATAATTAAAATAAATCTCCTATTATAAAGGGACGGTTATTGGAAGAGTAGATAATGAATTTCCTATAATACCCTTTTAGGCTTAACAAAATAATACCCCATCTTTAGTTAAATTGCAATTTTGGCACTTTTAATCTTAACCCTTGATCAACTCATCCAATGGCCCATATTCATTTTAGAGAGTACTGTAAAGTACTGTATCTAATATTGGTACTGCATAGAATACAACACTATATATATATATATATATATATATATATATATATATATATATATATATATATATATATATATATATATATATATATATATATATATATATATATATATATATATGCGGGTCTTAGCTTCTAAAATAATGATACAATTATCTCTATATGCCATGTAAGTTGTAACCTCAATTATGCTTGGTACATAATGTTTAAATAACTTTCAATGTTGAATTTGGCTTTTAAAATGATTACAAATATGAAATATATTTCTTACCCAATTTCAAGTTTTAAATCATATTTTGACTTTAAGTCCAAAATGAGTCATAAGGGTCTAAAATAAGTCCAAGGGTTCAATCTTTAGTCAAAAGGTTTAAATTATGTCTAAGGGTCCAAAATATATTAGGTGGTTCAAAATAAAAGCTCAAGGTCCAAATATACAAGTTATCAATCTTTTTGCATCCTTTAGCTCCAAAGCTGATGGAAATTTTATACACTTAGCCACTTTCAAAAATTCGTATCTCCCAAACCGTAAGTCTAAAAATCATGTTCTTTACATCCCTAGCTTCCTCTAAGTCCCTACTTTACTGTAAAAATAAGTTTACTAAAAAATATCCAATTATAACCACTTTTTATAATTTTTGTTTACAAGTCAGTCCCAAAGATGATATTGACTGAGTTTTAGGTCTTGCCAAAAAGGCCATATCTTGAAATCTATAGACCCTATGAAGGTGAAATCAATTGGAGATGATAGCCCTATTTCTCTAGATCAGGCTACATATTTGCTATTTAAAAATTTATGCAATAAAACTTGACTTTTTCCCCAAATGGAACAGTACGCCAGATCTGACTGTTTTTACCAAAAAAATCATAACTTAATCATCGGGTATCGTCACGGGAATCACCACCCAAGGAAATGACCACAAAACATAGATCTACAACTACATATTTTTCCCTTAGGCCCAAAGTCTACTGATTGTTCCAGTTAATTCAATCTTTACCACTGATCAGAATACTGTTTTCATAACAAGTCCTTTTTAAGGTTTTCTTGTAATTTAAAGTGTGTACCAAGTATAATCAAGCATCAACAACTTATGTAGCATATAAAACACATGAAATGACATGAATATCAGTAGTAAAATGAATGAAAAGAATGAGGTTTGGTTCCTTACAAATGATGATGAACAAGAAAATCAAGAAAACCAAGAACAAGTTAGCACCAAAGGACCTTCATTCTTGCACCAAATAAGTAACTATGGATCAAAACCACAAAGAGGTGTTTGTGTTTGTATAAGCCACGAAATAGGGAGAGAATGAGCAGAATTTTTGGAGATTTGCATGTAAAATGAGGAGTTTGGTGAGACTTATGGGTGATAAGAACTATTGGAAGAGTGAGGTATACACTTGTTCACAATATGGACAAGTGTAGGGGTGTGTTGGAGGATATGGGGCGGCACAAACAATGGGACAAGAAGTGGTATGCAGAATTTTATCATTAGTTTGAGTAATGAGTGTATTGTGTAGTGTAGGTTGCTCCCGGTACTCAAACGTAGGGTTTTTAAGACACATAGTGCAATACCGGGTAACGTAAAAATGTAAAGCTTCAAAAATATAAAAACTTGTTATCATGACATAGTTTATTATTTTAGATGAGTGGTGAGTTCATCGGAGGGTGTAAATATAATTGAAACCTAAAAACGAAGGTTTAGAATGCGTAAAACGTAAAAGGTGCAATGTTTACGTAAAAATGGAAAAAGTGAATTGTGACTTTTAAAATAGGATTGTAAGGAACCAAAAATGCATAAAAAATGTAGACTGGACATAGTCTAGTCTATATGAAGTGTTCTTACTGATGATACATGAATACGCAGCTAAACCATACTGGTTACGCGCATTTGAATACCCGTAAACCTAGTTTACGTAATGATGGATGATAACCATAAATAGTGATTGGTGGATAGTAAATGATGAATATTAAATTTCCGAGATGAATAGTAAGATTTCGAAGCTTGAAAAAGGACCTGAAATTGCGAGTTGTGACAGTCTCCACCCGTTAAAGGAATTCAGTCCCTGAATTCAGTTCGTGTTGGTCTCTGGGGTGGATTCGGTGAAAAGATATGGATATTTGAGTTGCATTGCGGTGATAAAAGATAAAACATTCATTAAGTAGGAATTCGTAATAGTACATGAAACTTATACGATAGCACGTAAAGTGAAACACAAAAGAAATACAACACTAGAGGGTTTAGGTTTCCGTTTATTTGTAAGGCAGGAGTTCCCTTCTTAACCATTGTCATTGTCATTGTTGTCCTGACGAGCTTCGCACTTCAACGAGCTCTTCCTCTATTCTGGTTTCTCAGCTCTGGGCATTCACTCTTGAAGTGTCCAATTACTCCACACTCATGGCAGGTTACCGTGACTTTCTGATGCGTTACGAGGGTGGGAGCCTTGCAATCCTTGGCTTTGTGTCCGACCTTTTGGCAGTTTCCACATTGAGTGGGGCAAGGTCCATTATGGAGAAACCGACACTTATTGCACTTGGGTAAAGTCCCTGCATATCCTTTCTTTTCACTTGGTCCAGCAACGTAGGCCTTAACCACTTCATGTTGTTTGCGTGGCGGCCGAACTTGGTCGTTTCCGTTGTTTTCATCCCTTTTCCTTTTGTTGTTGTAGTTGCTGTTGTTGTTGTTGTTGTTGTTGTTGTTGTTGTTGTTATGGTCATTGTTGTTGTCAGTAGTCCCCTTCTTCACCACTTGTGCCATAAGCTTTTGAGATATTCTGATTGCTTCATCCAGTGTGAATGGATTAAAAGAAGTTACATCCCCCTGGATGCTGTGAGGTAGTCCACCAATGAAATTTTCTAACAGCTTCTCATTATCTGGAACCATAGTCGGACATAATGTTGCCAACTCCTGAAACCTCCTGATATATGCCTCGATATCATTTCCTGCTGTCACTAGCTCATAAAACTCTGTTTCCAACTTCTTTACTTCTGTGCGTGGACAGAACTTCTTAGTTAACAACTTCTTGAATTCATCCCACGTAAGCTTGTGAGCATTTTCCATTCCCATGGGCTTTGCATAAGAATTCCACCATGATATCGCTTCCTCAACAAGTGTACTGGTAGCAAACTTTACCTTGTCCTTCTCTGGACAATTGCATAAAAGAAATATAGATTCTGTCTTTTCAAACCAACGAATCATAGCAGTGGCTCCTTCAGTGCCTTTGAATTTTTCGGGATCACCACTTTTAAAGTCCTTGTATGTACATTTACGACCGTTGGTACCATTAGCAGCTAGTCCTGCAGCTTCTGCTGTCTCTGCCCGAGAAGCGGCTTCAGCAGCCCATGCAGCTACGACCTCTCTTTCAACTACTAGGGCCGCCTCTATACTGTCCGCAACAAGTTTTCTGATCTCAGCTGGTGTCATTGATTGAGTTGCTTTCTTTGGCGGCATGCTTCTTCAAAACAAGAAAGGAAGAGTGAGGCGTAAGTAAGGCGTTTCCTAAAAGTAGGTGCTCTAAGTGGCTTGCCATAAAATGAAAGCTTGAGGTTGAGTTATGATTAGCTGATGTGCTTCTAGGCGGTGGTTCACGAGGTGATGTGGATGTGAATGTTCTTGCAACGATTGAGTACACACACATGAATGAAACCTTTAGAAATTGGGTAGAGAATCAACCTGGACATAATTTTATTATAACTATTCTCAGTATTACAAACTTCATCTCTGAGTCGGACATAGGCGGTCAGGCTATGTCCCACTGTCCCGGGTCGAATATAGATGACCAGTCTATATTCCACCGAGGTTCAATGAATTTTGAAATACTCAACTCAGTTATACTAACACCATGTCCTTCACATTTAAATGATGTTTCCAAAGACTAAGGCAAGTGACCAAACTCGAGGTCGAATGATGAAACTACGTAAGGAAAAGGCATAACGCTGAGACGTGTACGATATGTAAGCATACTTATGTGGAATACAATTATAGAAATCAACAAGAATAAGTAAGTATAATATATCTGATAATGAGATACAAATCTCATCACATAAGTCAGCAACAAACCACAAATGAGGCATCAACTTGGCAGGCAGGCACGTGGCGGTCATAGGGTTAAGTTTTCGTGAAAGTAGCTATAGTCTAGGTTTTAAAATCACCCAGTTCTCTATAGCCAAGGCTCTGATACCAATCTATCACACCCCCAGATTCGGGTCCAGCGGAAGCATACATGTCGCTGGGGTGCAACTCAATTGGTATCACAACACAAGTACAAAGAACGGTTTTCATCACAATCATTTAGAATATATTTGAGAAATCAGAAGTGTTAAATTTACATTATGAAAAGTAGTGCGGAAATAGGCCTTTAAATAGGTTAAACAGTCCCAAATGTTTATCAGAGTACGTCTTCTATGACCATGCCATACCCTGCCAAAAGCCTCCAGTAGCTATTGCTTATACCTGAAAATACATGCTAAAAGTGTCAACACGAGGTTGGTGAGTTCATAGAGTTTAGTGTACAATGTAAAGCATTTGAAAATGATTTCCCAGCAAAGGCATTGTAAATCCACTCAGTCCCAAGTCCCGCCCATACAAGACTTGCAACCTGTGTGTTTACAACCCACTGCCAAATAAGATTTGGTTTGAGTGAACAAAAGTAATATGTGGACCAAGATTAAAAATACATTTAGTTTGATCAGTACATTCGGTTACGTGACCAATTCATTTGGTTATGTGACCCGTTCATTCTGTCATGTGACCCGTTCATTTGTCATGCGACCCGTTCATTTGGTCATATTACTCGTTCATTCGGTTATGTGACCCGTTCATTTGTCATGTATGTACATAGTGGTGGAGCCGGTTCATTAGGTTAAGCGTGCATAATTGTTTAAAGTGCTTGGGTCCAAAGGTAAAAAGAATTAAGTGTGATACAAGTGAATATACAATACATTCGAATGAATAACAATTTCATAAGTGGAGCAGATAATGGTTTTGACTAAACAAGTGGCATAATCAAGTAAATCAAGTATACATTTAGATGAAAAAGAGCATGTATTCTCCCCCAAAACGTAATCTAAAACGTATAAAGGTAGGGGCTATGGAACTCACGGTAATCCGTAAAAGTTTTAGAGTACTTGTGAAGGTAAATGAAAATAGTTGAGCATGTATCTCCCCCAAAACAGTTATAAAACGTATAAAAGGAGGGGCTATGAAAACTCACCGAAAATAAAGTGCACAATCAAGTGAGATGATGAAGAAATAACCGCGAGAATCTTACGAGCAACCTAGATATATATATACATACATATATATATATATATATATATATTATATATATATATATATATATATATATATATATATATATATATATATATATATATATATATATATATATATATATATATATATATATGCGGGTCTTAGCTTCTAAAATAATGATACAATTATCTCTATATGCCATGTAAGTTGTAACCTCAATTATGTTTGGTACATAATATTTAAATAACTTTCTATGTTGAATTTGGCTTTTAAAATGATTACAAATATGAAATATATTTCTTACCTAATTTCAAGTTTTAAATCATATTTTGACTTTAAGTCCAAAATGAGTCATAAGGGTCTAAAATAAGTCCAAAGGTTCAATCTTTAGTCAAAAGGTTCAAATTATGTCTAAGGGTCCAAAATATATTAGGTGGTTCAAAATAAAAGCTCAACGTCCAAATATACAAGTTATCAATCTTTTTGCATCCTTTAGCTCCAAAGCTGATGGAAATTTTATACACTTAGCCACTTTCAAAAATTCGTATCTCCCAAACCGTAAGTCTAAAAATCATGGTCTTTACATCCCTAGCTTCCTCTAAGTCCCTACTTTACTGTAAAAATAAGTTTACTAAAAAATATCCAAGTATAACTACTTTTTATAATTTTTGTTTACAAGTCAGTCCCAAAGATGATATTGACTGAGTTTTAGGTCTTGCCAAAAAGGCCATATCTTGAAATCTACAGACCCTATGAAGGTGAAATCAATTGGAGATGATAGCCCTATTTCTCTAGATCAGGCTACATATTTGCTATTTAAAAAGTTATGCAATAAAACTTGAGTTTTGCCCCAAATGGAACAGTACGCCAGATGTGACTGTTTTTACCAAAAAAATCATAACTTAATCATCGGGTATCGTCACGGGAATCACCACCCGGGGAAATGACCACAAAACATAGATCTACAACTACATATTTTTCCGCCCAAAGTCTACTGATTGTTCCAGTTAATTAAATCTTTGCCACTGATCAGAATACTGTTTTCATAACAAGTCCTTTTTAAGGTTTTCTTGTAATTTAAAGTGTGTACCAAGTATAATCAAGCATCAACAACTTATGTAGCATATAAAACACATGAAATGACATGAATATCAGTAGTGAAATGAATGAAAATAATGAGGGTTGGTTCCTTACAAATGATGATGAACAAGAAAATCAAGAAAACCAAGAACAAGTTTTGTGACATTTCGTAATTTTAAGGTCAATATCTAATTCATATTCTATTTCTATTTTCACTTGAGTAAAAATTTCATTTTTACTTTTCACCCTATTTAGCGATTTTCGCGTTTGTAGCTATTCACGAACCGTGTTTAGGATTCCTATCCGTTTTCATGTCATAAGTGATTTAATATTCCATCATATACTCCTAATATTCAAAACTTCTATATTTCACATCTTCTGATTTGTTTCACGATTTTGTCAAATTTTGGTAACAACTCGCGTTTTCAGTCAGCGTATTTTATTTTTAATTTCGTTTTAACACTCTGAAAAACCCAAGTCTCTCATGAAATAATAAAATTTGTCATTTTAACACTTCATAACAATTTCATAATGTTTTTATAACATTTTTCTAAAATTCACGTTTTCAAGTCACCCGGTACTGCGTGATTCGCGTTTTCGACTCACGGTTTAAGCTTTAAAGACATATTAACACTCCGAAAGGCTCGGGAAATATATGAAACATAAATTTGGGTCATTTTATGTTAAATATGACATTTTTATGAAATTATTATCTTCATGACATTTATTTTCACAAACGATGCATAAAACGTTACCGATTTAGCCCCGTTGGCCTTCAAACTCACTCCGTGACTTATGATACTTGTACAAAACATGTATATAATGTATTTTTATAAAATAATTAAATATAACCTCCCCCATTAAAGGCCTAGGCTGGCCACCCCCTTAACCACACACACACTCTTCACTTTTTCATTTCCAAGAAAATAATCATTCATCTTCCCATGCAAATCTCACTCTAAACACAAAAACCATCCATTTCCCTTCTCCTCTCATGCTTGCTGCCGAAAATCACCACTAAAACACCTCATCTCATCTTGATTTTAATCACAAAATCATCTCCACAACATCCTCTTGAAGGTGCTCACAAAAGGTGGTGGTTTGAATCAAAGTTTTGAAAGTTTTCTTGAAGTTTCTTGGAGTTTTTCTTGAAGTCTTCCTCAAAGTCGATTAGAAGTTCTTCCAAGGTGGTTAAGGGCTGTGATATTTAGGGTTTATCAAGGGTAAAACTTGGTTAGAAAGGTTGGTTGAAAGATTTGGGTATTGGGTCTCTTGGTTGGTGATTATTAGGCTAGTTGTTCTTGTTCTTGATCTCTTGTTCCTCATCCATAAAATCTTTGTAAGGAACCAACCTTCATCTTTTCAATTCACTACTGTATTTACATGTTACTTTATGTATTTTATATGTTTCATAAGTTATTGATGCTTAAACATGCTTGGTACATATTAAAAATTACAAGAAAACACTAAAAAGGACATGTTATGAAAACACTATTCTGATCAGGGGAAAAAATGGGATAAACTGTATGAATCAGAGGACTTTAGACCAAAACTAAAAATATGTAGTTGTAGATCTATGTCTTGTGGTCATTTCCACGGGTGGCGATTTCCGATACGACACTCGATGATTAAGATATGATTTTTCTTGTGAAAACAGTCAATTTTTGTATACTGTTCCCATTCGGGGCAAAAGTCAAGTTTTATTACAAAAATTTTTAAATAGAAAATATGTAGCCTGTTCTAGAGAAATAGAGCTATCAACTCCAATTGATTTCACCTTCATAGGGTCTGTATATTTTAAGATATGGTCGTTTTGGTAAGACGTAAAACTCAGTCAATTTCACTGTTTGGACAGACTTGTAAAGAAAAATTGTAAAATGTGGTTACACCTGGATATTTTTGAGTAAACTTATTTTTTTACAGTAAAGTAGGGAAATTGAGGAAGCTAGGGATGTAAAGAACATGATTTTTCGACCTACGGTTTGGGAGATATGAATTTTTGAAGGTGGTTAAGTTATAAAAATTCCATCAGCTTTGTAAATAAAAGTTATAAAAAGGTTAATAACTTGTATAACTGGACCTTAAGTTTATTTTGAACCACCTAATATATTTTGGACCTTTAGACACAATATGAACCTTTTAACTAAATTGGACTCTTAGACTTAAATTGGACCTTTAATACTTATTTTGGACTTATGGTTAATGATGGACTAAAACTTGAGATTTTTGTAAGAAAGGTAAAATTTAAACTTGTAAATCATTTTTAAAATGTCACATTGAATCTTGATACGTATTTAAGCTTTCAGTACCAAGCGTAATTGAGATTGTAACTTATTGAACATATAGAATTAAAGGTATCATTATTCTTAGAATCTAAGACACGCGTGTATATTCTAGGTTGCTCGTAGAGTTCTTGCGGATTATTTCTTCATTTCTTCACTTGATTGTTCACTTTGGATTTCGGTGAGTTCATAGCCCCACGTTAACTCTTAAACTGTTTATAAACCCATTGGGGGAGATACATGCTAGTTTTACAAACTGAATACAAGTAGTTTTTGGTATGCTTGACCTGATTACATGATTATAGACATTGAGTAACTTTGCCATTCAAGTCCCTAATTTCATGAACCGTTAATTCCGTGGGAAACGCTAGTATTATGAATATGCATATTTGGCTTGACGAGCCTATCCGGATGAGTATCGCTCATATTGAAACGGGTAGCATAATATTGAGAGATCGTGGTAAATGGTAAATCTTACCTTTGAGGGGCATTATTAAATCTTGGTCAAGGTTCGGTTTCATGAGCTTGATGCTATAATCCTATTTCCTGACTTGTATTCGTTACATGTCAATTTATGAATAATGCTTGTATTCAACTTATTATTTATTAAACTCTATGAATTCACTCAACCTTTGTGTTGACTTTTTAGCATATTTTATCTCAGGTCCGTAGGTGTTTAATGCTTGGATGGGCGTGCAAGGACATGGATAGATGGAAACGTGTTATTTCACACTTGATGGAACTTTTAATAACTCAAAAACTTATGTTGTGTTAAATTATGTATCTTTTGGACTCTTGTCCTGGTTAAACTTTTGGGACCTAACTTTGTTAAACTCTGATTATTTCAAATGTGAACTTTGTTTAAAAACATCTTTAAATATTTTGATGTTTTCTATTACTTGGACTATGTGACTAATAGATAACACCCCATGTTGTATTCCGCTGCGTTCCGAAAATGGGGGTGTTATAGATTGGTATCAGAGCATAAGTTATAGTGAACTAGGTCGTTTTCTTTTAAAAACCTAGACTATAACCATTCATTTTTAAAAGTCATGAGTTCCATCATCTTGTCCGATATCCATGCGCGCCTACTTCCTAAATTTCCTATTACTCCATTGAGTATATATCTTTATTATATTAAAGATAATTATAGGAGCACTATAATTATTTCTTAACTCGTCTGATAATCCGCAAAAGTATCACTTCTTATATATTTAACCTTTTGTGCACTAAACTCTTCTAAACATTGTGAGTTACATGATGGTCTTTCTCAGACATTGTATGCGATTACAATGGTCTCTCTTATTTATCAGACATTGTAGGTGATTACAATGGTCTCTCTTATTTCTCATACATTGTATGTGATTACAATGGTCTCTCTTATTTATCAGACATTGTAGGTGATTACAATGGTCTCTCTTATTTCTCATACATTGTTTGTGATTACAATGGTCTCTAAACTCTTTCATAACCGTGTGTAATATCATCTCATATATCATCGAAACATGTTGCAGTTTATCAATTTCTATTGGTTGTCTTACTCCTCGTGAACTCATGTTTTCTAAGCGTTCTGCATACTATCCCTACCATTGTTGTTATTTTCGTAAGCCCTAAAGACCAAACAACCCTTTTGGAGTTTGATTTTCTAGTCACATTGGTGTAAGACTTGAAGCCCTAGAGTACAAGTAATTTTTCCTAACCTTTTATTTTCATTAAAACCCTTTATACTTTGAATTATTCATAGCAATTTCTAGGATAGATTAAACAACTCTTTCGTGCATTATGTTAGAAGAATTGATCAAGTTTTCATAGGAATATAAGAGTTAGATAGATAATTAGGTTTGATCGAGTTATTAAATGCAAGAGTTGCTAGCTACATTTTGATTACTAGTCTTGTTTACACTTTGTTTTACTTTTGTAAACACCTCAAGCTTTCTTTAAAAACCACTTTGTTTCCTGGACATATTAATATTTCATCCACTTAAAGAGTTTTTCATAATTGGTTTCTATATTTGAACCACAAAACCTAGCTTAGGAGCACTGGAAAGACATGACTTTGAAAGGTGAATCTGTCCAAATTAGTATCTGTTGGAAAATGACTCAACCATTTTACTTCAGTAAGTTTGAACCTAAAATAAAAATATAGGGATGTAGATCTATATCTCAGTGTCATTTTTCCAAAAACCTCATGTCCTAATTCATCCCGATGATTTTTGGAGAAAATCCACACTAAAACTTGTCCATAAGTTTCCTATCAGTTTTCTAAGGCCAAAAACTCCTAGATTTAAGCATTTCTACTACCTGGTATTTTTGAATGAAATGTAGCCAAGACACAAAAAAAACTTCTCCAATTGGATTCATGCCCATAGGACCTGTAGATAAAAAGATACACTCATTTTGCTAAACTTATTTGGATGCTGGAAGCAACTGCATAGAGACACAGGGGTAAATTTGTAATTTCACCCATGTTCTGAGGTTCTCAGCTAAGTGAGGCCAAGATTTTCATGTAGTACAGAGTCATACCTTTCTAAGCATATAAAGTTCATAATTATAGCCTTCACGGTTTAAAAATGGCGACCCGATTAGTGCGGCAATTTTATAAAATTTTCCATCAGCTTTTTGACTTAAGCCATATAAGTATTATACCTTAATCCCTGAGTGGACTCGAATGATAAGATAACCAGTGAAATTGACAAGCTACACCGAATTTCAATATCATCGAAAGGAATTAAATAAAGTAGCGTATATTGCTTCGTAATCCATCGTTTTGAACTCTTCCAGTTGATGGGAGTATGCCTTTAAATTTGTTACCTCGGATCGTGCCGTCTTTTGACACTTACCTTTGAAACGTGATTGACTAACGTCTCATTCTTTTTCTCGTTACTTCTTATGATTTTGAAGAACAGCATTTGTTGTTGTTTTTATTGTGTGTTGTGTTGGCAATACATAAGTAGGATGATTTATAATCATCTTATTGAAAGGGATTGGGACGCCTCTTCATTTGAATAAGAAAATTATAAACCGCCGAACTATAAGTTTATAATTCCTTACTTACATGGATTGGGACGCCTCTTTATGTAAGTGACGAATTATAAATGAGTGGGCTTATGTGTATCCGCCATAGCGTGCGTACGAATCATTCTTTGGGCTATGAACTCCTCTCGACTCGTAATTTGTTATGTGGACTTCTCCGAATTTGTATCGACCGCCGCGAGCTTGATAAGCTAATAGTAATGTACTATTATCCGCTTCCAAGAATTGAGGACTTGTTAGAATTCTTCAATCCATTCACTCTTGTTCATCGAACATAATTGATGCTTTGTCTTTTGATCATACAACTCCGTGACTTATGATACTTGTACAAAACATGTATATAATGTATTTTTATAAAATAATTAAATATAACCTCCCCCATTAAAGGCCTAGGCCAGCCACCCCTTAACCATACACACACTCTTCACTTTTTCATTTCCAAGAAAATAATCATTCATCCTCCCATGCAAATCTCACTCTAAACACAAAAACCATCCATTTCCCTTCTCCTCTCATGCTTGCTGCCGAAAATCACCACTAAAACACCTCATCTCATCTTGATTTTAATCACAAAATCATCTCCACAACATCCTCTTGAAGGTGCTCACAAAAGGTGGTGGTTTGAATCAAAGTTTTGAAAGTTTTCTTGAAGTTTCTTGGAGTTTTTCTTGAAGTCTTCCTCAAAGTCGATTAGAAGTTCTTCCAAGGTGGTTAAGGGCTGTGATATTTAGGGTTTATCAAGGGTAAAACTTGGTTAGAAAGGTTGGTTGAAAGATTTGGGTATTGGGTCTCTTGCTTGGTGATTATTAGGCTAGTTGTTCTTGTTCTTGATCTCTTGTTCCTCATCCATAAAATCTTTGTAAGGAACCAACCTTCATCTTTTCAATTCACTACTGTATTTACATGTTACTTTATGTGTTTTATATGTTTCATAAGTTATTGATGCTTAAACATGCTTGGTACATATTAAAAATTACAAGAAAACACTAAAAAGGACATGTTATGAAAACACTATTCTGATCAGGGGTAAAAATGGGATAAACTGTACGAATCAGAGGACTTTGGACCAAAACTAAAAATATTTAGTTGTAGATCTATGTCTTGTGGTCATTTCCATGGGTGGCGATTTCCGATACGACACCCGATGATTAAGATATGATTTTTCTTGTGAAAACAGTCAATTTTTTTATACTGTTCCCATTCGGGGCAAAAGTCAAGTTTTATTACAAAACTTTTTAAATAGAAAATATGTAGCCTGTTCTATAGAAATATAGCTATCATCTCCAATTGATTTCACCTTCATAGGGTCTGTAGATTTTAAGATATGGTCGTTTTGGTATGACGTAAAACTCAGTCAATTTCACTGTTTGGACAGACTTGTAAAGAAAAATTGTAAAATGTGGTTATACTTGGATATTTTTGAGTAAACTTATTTTTACAGTAAAGTAGGGAAATTGAGGAAGCTAGGGATGTAAAGAACATGATTTTTCGACTTACGGTTTGGGAGATATGAATTTTTGAAGGTGGTTAAGTTATAAAAATTCCATCAGCTTTGTAAATAAAAGTTATAAAAAGGTTAATAACTTGTATAATTGGACCTTAAGTTTATTTTGAACCACCTAATATATTTTGGACCTTTAGACACAATATGAACCTTTTGACTAAATTGGACTCTTAGACTTAAATTGGACCTTTAATACTTATTTTGGACTTATGGTTAATGATGGACTAAAACTTGAGATTTTTGTAAGAAAGGTAAAATTTAAACTTGTAAATCATTTTTAAAATGTCACATTGAATCTTGATACGTATTTAAGCTTTCAGTACCAAGCATAATTGAGATTGTAACTTATTGAACATATAGAATTAAAGGTATCATTATTCTTAGAATCTAAGACACGCGTGTATATTCTAGGTTGCTCGTAGAGTTCTTGCGGATTATTTCTTCATTTCTTCACTTGATTGTTCACTTTGGATTTCGGTGAGTTCATAGCCCCACTTTAACTCTTAAACTGTTTATAAACCCATTGGGGGAAATACATGCTAGTTTTACAAACTGAATACAAGTAGTTTTTGGTATGCTTGACCTGATTACATGATTATAGACATTGAGTAACTTTGCCATTCAAGTCCCTAATTTCATGAACCGTTAATTCCGTGGGAAACGCTAGTATTATGAATATGCATATTTGGCTTGACGAGCCTATCCGGATGAGTATCGCTCATATTGAAACGGGTAGCATAATATTGAGAGATCGTGGTAAATGGCAAATCTTACCTTTGAGGGGCATTATTAAATCTAGGTCAAGGTTCGGTTTCATGAGCTTGATGCTATAATCTTATTTCCCGACTTGTATTCGTTACATGTCAATTTATGAATAATGCTTGTATTCAACTTATTATTTATTAAACTCTATGAATTCACTCAACCTTTGTGTTGACTTTTTAGCATGTTTTATCTCAGGTCCGTAGGTGTTTAATGCTTGGATGGGCGTGCAAGGACATGGATGGATGGACACGTGTTATTTCACACTTGATGGAACTTTTAATAACTCAAAAACTTATGTTGTGTTTAAATTATGTATCTTTTGGACTCTTGTCCTGGTTAAACTTTTGGGACCTAACTTTGTTAAACTCTGATTATTTCAAATGTGAACTTTGTTTAAAAACATCTTTAAATATTTTGATGTTTCCTATGACTTGTACTATGTGACTAATAGATAACACCCCATGTTGTGTTCCGCTGCGTTCCGAAAATGGGGGTGTTATAAAGTTAGCACCAAAGGACCTTCATTCTTGGACCAAATAAGTAACTATGGATCAAAACCACAAAGTGGTGTTTGTGTTTCTATAAGCCACGAAATAGGGAGAGAAAGAGCAGAATTTTTGGAGATTTGCATGTAAAATGAGGTGTTTGGTGAGACTTATGGGTGATAAGAACTATTGGAAGAGTGAGGTATACACTTGTTCACAATATGGACAAGTGTAGGGGTGTGTTGGAGGATATGGGGCGGCACAAACAATGGGACAAGAAGTGGTATGCAGAATTTTATCATTAGTTTGAGTAATGAGTGTATTGTGTAGTGTAGGTTGCTCCCGGTACTCAAACGTAGGGTTTTTAAGACACATAGTGCAATACCGGGTAACGTAAAAATGTAAAGCTTCAAAAATATAAAAACTTGTTATCATGACCTAGTTTATTATTTTAAATGAATGGTGAGTTCATCGGTGGGTATAAATATAATTGAAACCTGAAAACGAAGGTTTAGAATGCGTAAAACGTAAAAGGTGCAAGGTTTACGTAAAAATAGAAAAAGTGAATTGTGACTTTTAAAATAGGATTGTAAGGAAACAAAAATGCATAAAAAAATGTAGACTGGACATAGTCTAGTCTATATGAAGTGTTCTTACTGATGATACATGAATACGCAGCTAAACCATACTGGTTACGCGCATTTGAATACCCGTAAACCTAGTTTACGTAATGATGGATGATAACCATGAATAGTGATTGGTGGATAGTAAATGATGAATATTAAATTTCCGAGATGAATAGTAAGATTTCAAAGCTTGAAAAAGGACCTGAAATTGCAAGTTGTGACACCCAAAAACTGTGAAGAGGGCTGGTA
>CP139501.1:193895217-194091484 GCA_021014915.2 Artemisia tridentata subsp. tridentata
ATCTGTTCTAAATCAAAATTCGTTTGTTATTTTAAAATGATAGATTATACTTGGTGGTAATGGAGGTGAATGTCATAGTAGGTAACAAACTACGTGGCCATAAAGTATTGAATTGTTGCTCATGTGTTAATGTATTTAAAGCTTGAAATTAGTATATTACTATTTGTTATTGATCTATTGTTTGTGGTCAGTTTTATTACGTAAAATCTTATATGGCAAGTAATATACATGTGTAATAATAAAAAAAAAAATTAGATGTAGCTTTCAAAGAGAATTTCAAATGCCGTTTGACCTATAACAAGTTGTGTTTTTCTTCTCTTCGAAATCTTGGTTCTTCCTAAAATGGTGTTTTCTAAAGAAATATTGGTTGAACGATAATTAATGTTTGACTAATGGTGGATCGTAACGAGGGTCATGATGACCAAGTTCCATTTTAGTTCGATTGTCTTTTGTCCAAACAGCCATGTCTAAACATTTTATGTCCAAGCAGTCTTTGTGCGAATTATGTGTAGAAATTGTGGTTAGTTATTGCAAAACTTTAAAGCTTTTGGGGACGGATTTTAAGGTTATCTGATGCAGAATAGTCTCTTTATAGGGCTGTTTGGATTGCTAAAATTTTGGGCAGAAAACTGATCTTATAGAGGTTGTTTGGTGCATAATTTGGCTATCATTTTGCGCAGATTTTTTTGGCTACTTGATGTTGAATTATAGACCGTTTGGATCAGCTTTTTGGGTTATTTTGTTGATGAACTCAAATAAGTACATTTTATTATCATCATTTATCCTATTTATTTGACTTGTTTTATTATATTATATATGAGAATCGATACATTAATGTTTACTTTAGTAATTCTCAGGTAAAAACAAGCATTATGTGAAACTTGGCGATTTTGGACTAATTATGGAGCAAAACAAGCGAGATGTCAAAAGTCTACTGAAATCCAGAAGATGCGCCGTATCTCACTCAACAGATACGACGCAATATCATACTTAGATGAATTCAAAGACCATTTCCTGACTTTGAAGAATGCGCCGCATGCAATTCTGTCATGCGCCGCATATGAAACTTTGGTCAAAGAAGAAGATCAAGCTCGTTCTACTCCAGATACGCCGCAATATACTTCTAACATACGGCGTATCACTATCAAGATTTCACCAGTTACAATCCAAGACAGCTAAAGTACATGCGCCGCATACAAAGATCAAGTTACGCCGCATCTGAAGACGGTGTACGAATATTCCAGAATATATTAATCTTGGACCCCACGCGAAGTTAAGTCAATGCGCCGTATCTATCAACTCAATGCACCGCATTGATCCCTCAGATAGAAACTATAAATACCCCAAGGTCAGACGAATTTGAGAAGACCTACGACCTACGACCTTAGACCTTTTGCATAACCCTAGAGCCGAATCCAGACGACCAAGCAGCACAAGACACACCTCAAACAAAGATACAAGAGCTGTAAGAAGGTCCTGCATGTATTCAATTCATTAAGTAGTTTTGTTTTATTGTTTTAGTACGCTTTAATTCATCAGGATTGATGGGCTTGTGTCATGTGACTACAGAAGATCATGCACTCCCCTAAATATTGCTTTCCCATTAATTAAAGTTTATATATTGATGTCTTTGGTGACTTTTATTAGTGCATTGATAACCTCTGTGTCTAGCTGAGTCTTGCTTGGGTCGCCATGCCCCTTCCTCGCCTATTTATTCTAGCGTCTCTAGAAAAGTAGGATAGACATAAGTAATCATTAAGGGTTTACTCGCCGATAAAATTAGAGCCAACGAGAAAGGTTTAATTATATACACTTCATATAAAACTAGCAATAAAACAAGTGACAAGCTATTTAATTATCAGGACAGGTCTTCTTATTGTCTCGAGTATCTATCTGTGTACGTGTGTGCTAATCGCTGATTCGTGCTCATTAGTTTAGTTTCTATTTAATTATAACCAAACCGTGCCAGTCTCTCAGGCTGAACCCCCTTGCGTTAGATTAGGTTGTATAACTAACTTAGGATATTAAAATACTGATTAGAATAACTAGATAATACGTTCCACTCTTAGTGATCGACACTCTGCTTACCATTATATTCATACTGACCGGGTACACTGCTCGTTAAGTGTGTGTGTTATTGATAAGTCGGCTAAATATAAATTTAAAACTTGAGTAGGCATTAATACTGCTAAACCGCAACGACACATCACGCGCATCAAGTTTTTTGGCGCCGCTGCCGGGGAGTGAATTGTTATTATCTGTTAATTTGATTAAGTATTTTAATTAGGTTTTTCTTTTTAGTTTTTTTTAGATTCTAACCACTAACCCTGTTGTATATTAGATAGATTGCATTCATTGTATAATTTGCATATTTACTGTTTTTGTGTGTTTTTGTTTTCTGTAATTTTTGTTTCTTTTTGTTTGTTTTTATTTTTGTTTTTCTTTTCTGCTGTCGTTGTATTGTGCTGATACAAACGATACGGCGCATCTGTTTTCACAGATATGGCGTATTGCGTTTAATTTTTATAAAATACAACGCGTTTAATAAATTCGAGTACGACGCATCTTTCCCCAAGATACGGCGTATTCTGTTTTTAATAAGAAATTTTTCTAAACCCTAACGCCATACGACGCATCTGTTTTAACAGATACGGCGTATTTTCTATTTAAATTAAAAACAGTTTTTCGAATTATTAAACAGAAGCGACGCATCGATCTTTATCGATACGGCGCATCTACTAAATCAAAAATCTTGTATTTTGAAACGTAACGAAAATACGGCGCATTAGCTTTTGTTAATACGACGCATTTAATTTTAATAAATATAATCGATTTTTGATAATTTAAACTGGATATGGCGCATTCTAATTCATAAGCGGTGTATCTGTTTTCTGAATAAAAGTCTGATTAAATTTTAACGTAATAAGATACGGCGTATCCAACTTTCTGGATACGGCGCATCGTTTGCAAATATCAGCAACTTTTATTTTTCGTATTCCGTTTTCGTTGTTAATTTTCTGATATCATACTTTCTAGAACATACCCTACTGATGCTTTTGTGATGATTTCAGGAAGTGCATGACCAGGAGTTCAACTAAGAACTTGATTAAACCTTTCGAAGATCCTGAACGAGCCTTACATTCGCTTAAAAGGCTTTTCAACACAAAAAGCTTTGAAATTTCAAGTTCGTTCGAGCTTGATTACTTTTCTGAAGAGAAGGAGAAAGAAGAAACAGAAACAATGACGGAAAACACTACTATGGAGGAATACATGAACAAAACTCGTGCTGATTACAGTTCAGGAGTTGCTAGACCGAAGTTTGATGAAAAGTCAAAGTTTGAGTTGAAGGGTCAGTTTCTCAAGGAGCTAAGAGAAAATGCTTTCAGTGGAACAGAACATGAAGATGCTAATGAACATGTTGAAAAAGTCCTCGAGATTGCAGATTTGTTTACTACAGAAGGAGTCTCTGACGATCAACTTATGCTAAGAATCTTTCCAATTTCGCTTAAAGGAGCTGCTAATAAGTGGCTAAGGAACGAACCTGCCAGTTCAATCACAACATGGGAAGATATGAAGAGCAAATTCCTAAAAAGATATTGTCCACCTGCTAAAACTGCTAAAAAAATGGAGGCTATTAACAATTTCAAGCAAGAGACTGATGCAACTCTTTATCAAGCTTGGGAACGATTTAAAGACTTATTGATGAAATGCCCTCAACATTATCTAAATCCAATGCAGGAGATAATATTGTTCTATCAAGGATTGGACGTGCCTACTAGACAAATCTTGGATGCTAAGGGAGCTGTGCCTCAAATGAGTGCAGCCGATGCTAGAAAAGCTATCCAAGAAGCTGCCGATCACTCTCAAAAATGGCACGACGGAACCTCTACTAGATCTAAGAGCAGCACTAATTTTGACGGGTTTGCTGCAATTCAAGCTCAATTGGATAAAATTAGTAGAGAGATGAAGAAGCGTGATGAGAAAGTTTATGCTGCCCAAGTTGGATGTGAAAAATGCGAAGGACCTCACTACACTAAAGATTGCCCTAAAAAGAATGAAAGTGAGACTTTTGAAGAAGCATACTACACACAATTTGGACAACCATTCCAACCTTTAGGAAGATTTAGGGAAGCTGCTCCGGGATACTATCAAAAGAACAACTATAATCCCACTTATCAAGAAAGGAGGCAGACTTTGGATGACACTCTAAAGCAAATTATGGCCGATGCTGCTAAAAGACATGAAGAGAACACCGCTATGATCAAAGAAATCCGAGCCTCAACGGATACTATAACAAGAAATCAAGGAGCTTCAATCAAAGCATTGGAACACCAAATCGGAAAAATGAGCAAGGTTCTTCAAGAAAGAGGATACGGAAGTTTACCTAGCCCAACTGAAACTAACCCAAGAGATCATGTCAAGGCCATATGCACTACTGAAGAAGTCACGCCTAACATACCTCTTCCTAGAAGATTGATGAATGGTAATGATGCTGCAAAGCCCGAATTTTTCTTTAATTCTTTAATCAGTTTAAGGAGGTTACTCAAAGAGAAGGCAAAGATTGAAGAGGAGATCAAGGCTACAATGAAAGAAGAGAGCTCTGCAACCGACTTACGTGCCTTGCCTCATAAAGAAAAGGACCCAGGAAGTTTTACTTTACCTTGTTCAATTAATGACATATCTTTCAATAATGCATTAGCTGACTTAGGAGCTAGCGTTAGTGTTATGCCCCTTAAGACATTCACTACCCTAGGACTAGGAAAATTAGCACCAACTAAGATGCTTATTGAATTGGCTGATAAAACGGTAAAACGACCTGAAGGGGTTGCTGAAAATGTGCTAGTTAAGATTGAGAAGTTTGTTTTCCCCGTAGACTTTGTTATATTAGATATGCCCGAGGATGTTAAGATTCATTTAATCCTTGGAAGACCTTTCTTGTCTACCGCCCATGCTAAGATTAATGTGTTCAAAAGAAAAATCTCATTAAAGGTAGGGAACAATAAACTAGTCTATAAGTGCCAAAATCCTGCTAAGAGCATAATTAGAGGCGTCTATGTGCTAGGATTAAGAGAACGTATGGACCTCGATCTAGAAGCTAGGCTTATGGGAGAAACATTGATTCAAAATAACTCAACTAATCCTAATCATAAGAACCTCGAGGAATTTATTGACCTTAATGTACCTACCGAACTTAGGCGCGATATTGTTAATGATTCTGATGATGAGTGGTATGATTGCGAAGTGATTAACAAACGTAGGAGAATAGTTGAGAATACAAATTTGAATAATGATATGTTTATTGAACTACCACCCCACCTTGCATATTTATGCCTATATAATAATAAGAATTTCCCGTCTATCATTTTGTCATCTCTGCCCGAAAGGGACAGAACTTTGTTTATACAGATATTAAAGAAGAATGGCGTGGATATTAAGGACGAGCAAGGAGTGTTCAATATTACTGGACTGGCGATGTGGGAGCTCGATTCTGTCAGGGAGACAACCCGCAGGAAAAATTTTTACTTTTCTGTTCTGTGTCGAGTCTGTCAGACCTGCAGAAGATGCGGCGCATCTCCATCATAAGATGCGACGCATCACCTGCACTGGTCATATCTTATTTCATTTTCTGCATTTTTATTTTTGACTTTAAAACTTTCTGTCAGTTTATTTAATGCGGCGCATCCCTGGTTAAGGATGCGACGCATCTTTTATTCTGATTCGTATTTATTCCAGGCTCGATACGGCGTATCTTCTTCCATAAGATACGGCGTATCGACTGACCTGATGATTTACAGTTTAATTTTTTAGGTTTTATTTTTACTAACTACTAATGTATTATGCAAGTTTGAACTGTAAAACCCAAAAATTTGAAAGCATGGTAAAAGACAAAAATGCCCCTATGAATTTAAAAATTTAATAAAAGGTTTATAAAGTACCGAATCAATCCCGAACTTCTGGAAATGGACAAGTTATGCTACCAAATAATTTTGGTTATTACAATTTATATTTTTACAATTTACAAATGACCAAAATACCCTTGTGTTGGCCGAATGGAATTAAACAAGATATAATTATCAATAAGATAAGTATAAATGAGATAAATATGGAACATATGAATCAAATCAATTTACCAACTATGAAACCGAAAATTCTGGTCAAAGCCCACCCCTAGGACTCGGCATTATCACATTTAAATCACACATACATTTTCTTTTCCTTGAAACCCTAATTGCCGATTAACTAAACACACACAACAAATCATATAGCCTCCATTCGACATTCTAAAAACCCTAGAGCATTTTTCTAAGCTTAATCATCATCCAAGGAGTCCTAGAAAAATCAGTTTGAAGTCGTGCATGGTGTGATTCGATCGTGGTGTTGTTTTTCTTGTCGCGCCTAGTTTTGAGGTATAATTCGTTAATAATTCATTAGACCATCATGATATTCGTTTCTCATTTTTCTAACACTCCTCACATCATATGTGATCCATGAAAAATAGTGTTGGAGCTGTTCTTGGCCGAATTCGATTTTTGAGGATTTAATTTCTTTCGCACAAATATAACCAAGGTAATTTCGTTATAAATCATACGACCTCCACAAAATTCATTTCTTATTTTTCCTGAGATCTTTACGTGATACATGACCTACGAAAAATGATTACAAGGTTTGAAGACCATTCGTTGAGTTGTGGTGGATTTTTGGTTCGATTCGCCTATACGCGTATAAAAGAATTCGTACAACCCATCCTACACGTTCGAATCCTCTTGTGGTATTTTTCTCAGATCCTATATGTATTTAGAACACCAAATAAAATGATTAGATCATACCATGCTCGACCCATAATTTATATGAAGATTAAATCAATAAAACGTGTATAAAGGATGAAAAATGGCATGCGACTTATAAAAGCTCCAAGTATAATTTATTTACGTGTATTATGATGCTATATGACCTGTAAAAATGTTTCTACGAATTATCATGGACCAGATCTATTATATTCGAATTATTGTGTTAATCGGATTATGTGTAAAACGTATAACATGGAAAAGAAATTCGTACGATCTGGAAATTGGGAATTAGGGCTTGTTCTTGTGATTATAAATGGTGTTTAATGATAGTGTAATGATTAGAAATGGATTGGATTTGTTAGGGTTTGGATTCGTGGGTTTATAAGGTTATACGATTGGGTTTAAAATGTTTTGGGTGAGTTTTGTAACTTTTAAAACTCATGGGTTATTTTTAGAACTTATTTTGGACTGTGTACTGTTCATATAAAATATAAGTTGAAGGGGTCTAGTGTAACTCTTATGATTAAAAGGATTAAAATGTCTTTAATGAATTATTATGGTTCGATTTGTAAATTAATTAAATAGAGGGACTAAATATGTAATTTCTGGAAACTTAGTGCTGTTTTGAATAATAAAATATATTCAGGGGGTTATGTGCTATTTTGATAATTTCATGGCTTAATATGAAATTGTTAATAATTAAAAGTTGAAATTGTAAATTAAAGGGCCTAATATGTAACTTTGATAACTAGAGGGACTTAATGTGTAAATTATGAATACTTGAGGATACATTCGTATAATATGATAAAATAAGTGATCATTGTGTAAAATGGATAAATTAAGGGTTTAATGTGTAACTATGAATACTTGAAGGTTTAAAGTGTAACTTTTGGAATATAAGGGTATAAAATGTAAATTGTGAAACCCTAAGGACCAAATGTGTAAATATGATAAAGGATACGTTAATTCCATTAATAATGATTTAACTAAGTTATGTTACTCCAACTTTCTAAAAATAGAAACTTTCTAAAAGTGGAAACTTACTAAAATTGGAAACCTGCTAAAAAGAGAAAGTTACTTTAAATGGAAAGATAATTAATTAAGAATGAATTGTAATTCCCTTCTACTCCTTTAGGTATGAAGAAGGAGAGACTTTGAGCTATCCCCTATTTCTGTGCTTTGTTTCTATTTGTGCTTTCGTCATAAGGTACGGATACTCTACCCTTTTTAGTAAGGGTGTCTTTTCACCTATGCATTGATGTTGAGCTATGATTTAAACCTTTGCCATGATCCTTTTGATATGAACCTTTTGATATGACCTTGAGATATACCTTCTGATTATGACCTTGAGATGCACCTTGATATGACATTGAGACCTGATTCTTAGTTTGATCACTTTGACGCCTCTTCAGGCATTCCGAGAACCTCTATGGCGATGACGTACTGGATATGTTTTGCTATTTGATAAGTATCTATGAAGTTTCCGACACTATTGATTTCGTTCTACCCATCTCTGTCCTTATGAGAAGTCTTGTGGTGTGTAACCATGAGTATAAGAATGTTTTCTTCCTCACTTCTAATGATATAGCTTTGATTTGCGAACCGTCTTTCTTTGAATAGTTAACTTCGATTTTATTCTGACAAGGAAATTGTGGAATGATCAGTCAAATATTGACAACTACCCTTCTATGTCTCACCTTTAACGTTTGCAACAATTTTGAACTCCCTACTACGATTTCTGATTGTTAAACCCTTTGCTATCACTATTACTCTAGAGACTCGTGTGTTACGTTTGCGGTTATAAAGTTTTCTTAGAAACCATTTCGTACACCAATAAATGAACCTCATCGTAGAAGCCTTTTGGCACCTTGAGTTTTCTGAACATGAACCTTGTATTGAACGTTATTTGGCACCCTGAACTTCTTGAACATAATCCCTGTTGGACGTCAAGTTTTTCAACCGGAGTATGAAGTAAGATTTGTCATGATACCGAGAGATTCTAGTCACTAAACGAAGATGTCTTTCGGATCATACTAATTGACTGGAGCAACCGGGAAGAGCAGCAACCGAAGACCAGGAAGTGAGTTTACTTAAGTGTATCTTCTGGGCATGTTTTAGTTTTGTTCGCGATAAAGATGAATGATGACTGGAGATATGTATGGAAGCTGAACCGTATTGCTGTAGGAGCCAATATTCCTCCACCCTGGAACGATTATGTGTTTTGTTTAAATTCAGAGCGCGAAGTTTCCTTTCTGATGAATTGATACTATTCTTGAAATCGCCTTCCGTATTCGTAAACGACTGCCATGACGGTTAATGACGCTAATAGTATTAGCTAAAGCTCTGACGATCTTGGTGAATTTGATATGTGGAAAACTAGAAGGGGGGGTTGAATAGTTTTACGTCTTTTTAATTTATTATAAAAACTTTGTTTTATACTTTTAATAACTTTAGATTCTAGTTTGTTATGAAAAATAAAACATAAATCTTATTATTAGTTATATAAGTATTCTTTTAAATTGATTGTAAAAGTTTTGGTTTCTTGAATGGATTTTCAATTTGATCTTTATGTGAAGTTGACCTCTAATTAATACTAGCAATTATATAAGCCTATGTGTATGAAAGTAATGACGATGCAAGTAAAGAAATAAATAAGGTATGGAAAGATCTAACCGAGACACGAGAGATTTATAGTGGTTCGGCTACAAGGACACCTTCCTTGCCCTACTCCACTCCCCGAGCACACCTTGCTCGAGAGTTTTCTTCACAACTTCAACAAGCTCCCTTATGGCGGAGAAAACCGTACACAACTTTGGCTTACACAGGTTTAACGACACAAAGCTAAATGTCGAGTTCTAATCGTAGCTAGAACCAATCTCACAACTTCACAACACAACTTCTACACGACTTAATCACGACTTCTTCACAACGGCTTCACGACTTCTTCACGACTTCTTCACGACTTCAACACGACCGCTACACAACCTCTATGATGCGGCTTCACGACTTCAACACTATGTCTTCATGACTTAGGACTTCACGACTTCAACATAACCGCTACACAACCTCTATGCTACGGCTTCACGACTTCAACACTAGGACTTCACGACTAGGACATCACAACTTTAACACGACCGCTTCACAGCTTCTATGCTACGGCTTCATGACTTCAACACAAGGACTTCATGTCTTCTAAGCTACGGCTTCACAACTTCTACACCACGGCTTCACGACTTCTACATTTTGACCTCACAACTTCTATACCACAACTACTTATACAACATCTTCACTACTTACACACAACACTAATCTACAACACACACCTTACATACAAATGAATGAATGATTTACAAACTTTGTTAAACACACAACTTAAGTAACAAAATGATACTAAGTTGTAATACTTCTAATCTTGATTGATAGAAGTATTCTTCTTTTGCACTTGGATGGTGGAAGCTTGGATCACTTGGAAACCAATGCTTAAGATTACATGATCAAAGGTTTATTTAAGATATGAAATGAGATCTACAACAGAAAGTTTTAGTGCAAAAGGGTTGAGAAAAAATCCAGGAGAAGGCTTGTATTTATAGGGAAAAATCTGGACAGCTGGAGCCTACTGGAGCGGGGGCGGTCCCCTTATATAGGGGGCGGTCCCCTTAATTATTAAGGGGGCCGCCTAGTAAAATTAAGGGGGCCGCCCCTACTGAACGTTGGCCAATTTTGTCCTTTTGTGGGGAAGGTTTTTCTAGAACATTTTAACTGATTTTGGTTAAAAATTTGAATTCATATTTTTATAAAAGATTAAACATTTTTATTTAATACCAAAAATGTTTTTCAAAAATATATAAAATGTTTTTGATGTTTTATAAAAAATCTAGTTATTAAGAAAATGTTCCTTTGATCATATAATGCATTAAGCACTTGTTTATTCATACCTTAAGTGATTAAGTTGTAGAAATGAATATTTACAACTAAATACTTGTTTATTTGATAAGTTTATGTTTTAATGAGTTTACATTTTGTGATCATCAAAACATAGAGATATGAATAAATATTGATAATGTTTTTAGGCATTTATTTATGTCAACAATCTCCCCCTTTTTGATGATTACAAAACCTAAACTCATTAAACCAAAAAGTTTATTTTTGGACAAGTATTTAGTGAGTTTACATTCACTTCTCCCCCTTTTTGTAGAATCAAAAAGGTTAAGCCGACAAAATTTAAACGTGAAATTTGTCGGGACGAAAACTCCCCCTTAATGTGTACTCCCCCTCGTTTGGGGCACCAAGGAATCGATATATGGAATACTTGCAAGAAAAATATTAGAAGCACAAGCATATATATAGCAAAAATAAGCATGCATATAAAGACATTCATTAAAAATGTTGTGTATCAATACACAACCATCCAAGATTATATTCAATTCTACATTAGCTAGTAAGTAATGCAATCTACATAATCATTCTAGGAGTACATGATCTTTCATGGGGCTTGCACACAAAATGGTTTGAAAAATTATTTTTGATTAAACATTGCATATGCTTAATTTGGTGAGAATGAAGGTGGTGGTAGTGTAGTGGGTGAAAATGATGGAGGTTGTGGTGGAGGTTGGTTGTTAAGCATGTGTTCAAGGAATGAAAACATGTAGTGTATCTCATCTCTAAGACCAAAGATGATGGTTTGGTTATGGATGTGGTGGTATTGGTGATGATGAGAAATGAGCATCAAGAGGTGTTATTGGTGATATGGAAATGACAAGTTGGGTGAATGGAGGTTCTTGAGTAGGAGGTGGAGTTGATGCTCTTGATGGTGGTGATGAAAGGTGTGAGTTGATGTGGTTATTGATGGATGAAAGGGTGTTTTTGATGGTGCATTAGGTGCACTTGGGGATTAATCATTGAGGTGGTGGTGATGGAGTTTTGGTGTCTTAGAGATGATTTTGGTGATAGCATGGTGAATGAAAATGGGTGTTTGATGGAGGTGATGGTTGATTTAGGTAAGGTTTGGGCTAGATAAAAGGGGTCGCAAGATGCAAAAGAAAACAGTAAATTTTACTACCCAGATGGCCGGTCCCCTTAATTGTAGGCCGGCCCCCTTAAAATTAAGGGGACCGCCTAGGGAATTAAGGGGGCCGCCCATCTGGTGTTTTCCCAGGCGACCAAATTTGAAAAATTTCCAGAAAAGGGTCATTTTTAGGGTGTTTTTGCAGCAAGCTCCATTTGAATCATGTACATCAAGAATGATTAAATAGTGACATAAACATGTTAATTACGCATGCATACATTTAAAACATATTATGGAATAAGCATGTTATTAATCATCAAGCATGTATATATATCATGATATCAAGTATACAAGCAATAAGTAGAAAATTTTAAATTGCCTAAGAGATCCATTGGACTTGCTTGAGACATGAAAACTTGGATTATTTTGGATGGATGATGGTAAAGAGGGGGTAAAAAAATGTTGGATTAATGGGGTTGTAAGTTTGGGTGTATGGATGTTGGAGAGAGTGTTGATAGAGGAATTGGAGGTGGAGAGCTTGGACTTGACCATGTTGAATGAGGGTTTTGATGTTGTTCAAGTGGTGGTGTTGGATTAGATCTAGTGAGAAGATACTCAATCCAAGTGAGACGCTCATTTAAGGTGATGGTTTGATTTTGGAGAAAGATGCAACAAGGACTATTGTTGACATGTTTCTCAATTTGACTCAAGTGATGTGGTGATGATGGTAATGATGGTGAGATGGATGGTGAATATGGTAATGATGGTTTGACTTTGGAGAAAGATGCAACAAGGACAATTGTTGACATGTTTCTCAATTTGACTCAAGTGATGTGGTGATGATGGTAATGATGGTGAGATGGATGGTGATGATGGTAATGATGGTTTGACTTTGGAGAAAGATGCAACAAGGACAATTGTTGACATGTTTCTCAATTTGACTCAAGTGATGTGGTGATGATGGTGATATGGATGGTGATGGGTTTAAGTTGCTTTGAGCAAGGTGCAAAGCAAGGAGAGCAGTAAGCTCATGGGCTTCCTTGAGTTCTTCAATGAACTTCAAGTGTTGAGTGGAAGGTGATGATAATGGAGAGTGGTTGTTATTTGGTGGAAGTGGTGGTGACACTTTTGGTAGTGGAGACACTTGTGAACTTGGGTAATTATGAGTGAATGAAGGTGGACATATGGATGATTGGTTATGTGTGTGAAAGGGTTCATTAGGATGAGGTTTAGGTGTTGGTTGAGTTTGAACAACATCATTTGTTGGGTTATGGCAAATGTCAAGCTTCCTCCTCCAAATGGGTATTTATGGTGAAGTGATGATGTGATTGTGGAAGGTAAATTTTGGTGAGTGGTTTGTGACAAAATGTGTTTGTGAATTTTGGGAAGTATAGGATAAAATGGGCTAAAAAATAGAAAAGGGGAGCAACACCTTCGACCATCAGATGGCCGGTCCCCTTAATTAAGGGGCCGGTCCCCTTAAATATTAAGGGGGCCGCCTAATGAATTAAGGGGGCCGCCCATCTGCGGATTTCCAGGTTACTGGAAATGGGTTTTTGGCAGAAAATTTTGAAAGGGTTGTGTTTTTGGGTTTAGTTTCAAGCAAGTCCAACTTCTTTTGAGGCAATTTAGGATTTAATAACTTATGTATGCTAAACATATTCATTAGACATCATTATCTAGCATGCAAACAACTCATTTAGCATGTAACATATATATGTTAGACAAGAAAACACTACATAGCACCAAGTAATTCATAGTATCATATTTAGGAAGATTAATAAGCTAGTTAAATAATCCTAATGAATATCTATGTGCATGGGAATGTAGAGTTGTGATAGCATGGACTTCTAGACTTGTACCAAGTGAGGTCTTAGTGAATAAATTATGATTATTTTCAAATTTAGTTCACTTATAAATGTCACATACATAAATATAGATAACAGATATGAGATCACCATGCATGATTTAAAGAAATGTTTTTTGGCATTATTCAACAATGTTTGAAAGTGGGTTTTTATGTGTATGTGAAAAATATTTTAATGAAATAGTTTTGGTTTTATTTCAAAATGTTTTTATGAGGAAAGAAAACATATTTTTCCAATATTTGGTTTTGATAAACACGTAATTATGGACACAAGTTTGGAAGAAAGGTAAGATGGTGAAATATGTAAAATAGAAATGTGTCATAATCTTTTGAAAAATTATTTTTCCAAAATGTGAAGTTTTTGCAAGTTTAAAAATAAGTCCCATTAATTATAGGTTTAAAAAAATAATGGTTTATAAAAGATCTCATGCTCAAGTCTATTGTCACATGCTACCTCTTTCTACATATCCTATGACATTTACGCATGTATTATGACTAAATACAAAAATACATCATGTCAGAGTAGTTAGAGAAAAACAAAAGCTATTATAATGACAATGCATTCAACTAAACAAATAATTACGAAGGCATGCAGTCAAATCACATAGGAGCAAGTAAACATCTAGAAATTTTATATATGCAGGATGACATACATCTAGGAATGAAAAGCTCTAGTGAAAAGCAAAGTTCATAGCAGTAAACTATCGTTAGGTATATTTAGGAAGAATAATGTATTCAAGTTGGAGAATGAGTATGAGACTATTACTAGTGGTGCTCAATTCAGGCTAAACACGACCGTTTTTACGGGTTACACACACCTAACTTCTCACATAGAAGCAATTCAACCGTTAGGTCAAATTGAGTTTCTAGTCAATAGATTCTCCAGTAGTCATTCTCTTTTTAGAAGAAATTAAGTTCCTAAATTTACCTATCGAAGAGTACCAAATATGAAGATTGCTTGGTTTACTAATACTTAGGGAGGCTAACTAAAGGGTTTCTAGTTCATTAAGCCACAGAACGAATATAACTAAAGTGTAAAGGCAAAGCAACCTATCAGACTAAGCGTATCCTAAGACATTAATAAGATTATATGCATGAAGTAATTTCTTATAAAATTTTAAATAGAAAACTTACCTCACGTCCTAGCTTTTCTTCGTAATGTCTCAGATGATGATCGACGTGTGAATGATAGGTGAGTCTTCAAGATAAACAAGGTGTGAAAGTATATCATGGCAAGCTTTTAACACCTTATTTAAACCGAAGTGGCTTGACCCGAACATGTCTTGTACGGATCATGATCTTCTCCTTCGTCTGTGTCACTCCATGATTTTGGATTGAGTTCACTTTGGAGTTGATTCATGTAGTCTTCGTCGTTAATACCTACATTAACAACATTTGAACTAGTAGCACATGTATCTATTTTATCGAAATGATTATCTATTAAATTTTATAAGATAACTAATTCATGTACAAGATCAAAATCCTCATCTTTGGCTTGACATTTTTCTTGATGAAAGTTTAAGAGATTTTTCCAAATATCATTTGCCGTTTTACAGAAAAATATTCTTTCATATTCAACTTTCGGCAAGGTTTTATAAATAATTATTTTAGCTTTATTATTTATTTCATTCTTTGTTTTCAAATAATCAATTTGACTTTCAAAATCCGTTTTTGTTTGTCTTTCAAAATCCGTTTTTGTTTGATTTTCAAAATCAGTTTTTGTTTAACTTTCAAAATATGTTTTTGTTTGACTTTCAAAATCACCAATCGAAATGACATGCCAAAGATCTAGATCAATTGATTTCACATAAGTTTCAAATTTATTTTTCCATTCAAGAAAAGTATAGTTTTCAAATAGTGGTGGTTTTAGCAAAGATTCCCCTTCTAGATATTTTTCGAATTCCATAGATCGATTCAAGTTTTAAAATACAGTATATTTTAAAGATCTTGATTGACGTGGCTCTTGATACCAATTGTGGAAAACTAGAAGGGGGGGTTGAATAGTTTTACGTCTTTTTAATTTATTATAAAAACTTTGTTTTATACTTTTAATAACTTTAGATTCTAGTTTGTTATGAAAAATAAAACATAAATCTTATTATTAGTTATATAAGTATTCTTTTAAATTGATTGTAAAAGTTTTGGTTTCTTGAATGGATTTTCAATTTGATCTTTATGTGAAGTTGACCTCTAATTAATACTAGCAATTATATAAGCCTATGTGTATGAAAGTAATGACGATGCAAGTAAAGAAATAAATAAGGTATGGAAAGATCTAACCGAGACACGAGAGATTTATAGTGGTTCGGCTACAAGGACACCTTCCTTGCCCTACTCCACTCCCCGAGCACACCTTGCTCGAGAGTTTTCTTCACAACTTCAACAAGCTCCCTTATGGCGGAGAAAACCGTACACAACTTTGGCTTACACAGGTTTAACGACACAAAGCTAAATGTCGAGTTCTAATCGTAGCTAGAACCAATCTCACAACTTCACAACACAACTTCTACACGACTTAATCACGACTTCTTCACGACTTCTTCACAACGGCTTCACGACTTCTTCACGACTTCAACACGACCGCTACACAACCTCTATGATGCGGCTTCACGACTTCAACACTATGTCTTCATGACTTAGGACTTCACGACTTCAACATAACCGCTACACAACCTCTATGCTACGGCTTCACGACTTCAACACTAGGACTTCACGACTAGGACATCACAACTTTAACACGACCGCTTCACAGCTTCTATGCTACGGCTTCATGACTTCAACACAAGGACTTCATGTCTTCTAAGCTACGGCTTCACAACTTCTACACCACGGCTTCACGACTTCTACATTTTGACCTCACAACTTCTATACCACAACTACTTATACAACATCTTCACTACTTACACACAACACTAATCTACAACACACACCTTACATACAAATGAATGAATGATTTACAAACTTTGTTAAACACACAACTTAAGTAACAAAATGATACTAAGTTGTAATACTTCTAATCTTGATTGATAGAAGTATTCTTCCTTTGCACTTGGATGGTGGAAGCTTGGATCACTTGGAAACCAATGCTTAAGATTACATGATCAAAGGTTTATTTAAGATATGAAATGAGATCTACAACAGAAAGTTTTAGTGCAAAAGGGTTGAGAAAAAATCCAGGAGAAGGCTTGTATTTATAGGGAAAAATCTGGACAGCTAGAGCCTACTGGAGCGGGGGCGGTCCCCTTAAATAGGGGGCGGTCCCCTTAATTATTAAGGGGGCCGCCTAGTAAAATTAAGGGGGCCGCCCCTACTGAACGTTGGCCAATTTTGTCCTTTTGTGGGGAAGGTTTTTCTGGAACATTTTAACTGATTTTGGTTAAAAATTTGAATTCATATTTTTATAAAAGATTAAACATTTTTATTTAATACCAAAAATGTTTTTCAAAAATATATAAAATGTTTTTGATGTTTTATAAAAAATCTAGTTATTAAGAAAATGTTCCTTTGATCATATAATGCATTAAGCACTTGTTTATTCATACCTTAAGTGATTAAGTTGTAGAAATGAATATTTACAACTAAATACTTGTTTATTTGATAAGTTTATGTTTTAATGAGTTTACATTTTGTGATCATCAAAACATAGAGATATGAATAAATATTGATAATGTTTTTAGGCATTTATTTATGTCAACATGATAGATGATATTTTCTCATGAGTACTGGGCATATGGTCATTGTATGACTTAATGGTACATTCGGAGACGAGGAAGAACATGAAAATCATTTTGCACCTTGTTAGAGATTTGAGGATCATTTGTGTATTCTGAGAGATTGATGTCGTTTGAGACAACGGTGTTCCTTGCCTGACCTGGAGTTGACGACAATGGAGACTACCCCGAAGAGTGGAGACATTCTTTACAAGACAGAAGTGTTGGCGAGGCAGAAGAAGAAATTCTAGTCAAGATGGCGAACCTGGAACTGATGAAGACATGCCGTCCCACTTCCCTATTCATCTTAGTTGTACTGAGATGAATTGAGAGCGGAAGCAGACTGGATGATGGAGAGATTTAAAGACCGTGCCGGAAATCCACGTTGCTCCATCACATTCCAAGAAGAACTGCAGGAGGCTCGACGACCCAGACACAAGTTTCCGACCTTGGTTTCATTTCCCGATTGAGGGACAGACGAAGACAGACTAACAGGACTTGAAGAGATTGGAGGTGTTGAATGAGCGGAATCGGGAAATAGACCCTTCATGTTTGGAAGATTAGATTTTTTTTTGAGGCCGAAGTTCTTGAAGATTAATAAGATCCTTGATGATTTAAGTTTCCTAGAAGCATTTCAGTTCGTGTTTATTTTTCGTATGTTCGGTGATAGCTTTGTTTGAGAGATTTTGGCGAGTTGTGGAAGATATGATACTGGTGACGGCGTACCTCACTTCTGCTAGGCAATCTGGAATTTTGATACTCTTGCGAATAGTTTTGGTTTCTCTCTTGACTGTGGCAATTGTTTTTGTTGACCTCTGAGACTGTAGAAGTACTAGGTGGATTAAGATAGGTGGTTTTGATTACGATTTGAGATAAAGTATGACCATCATGAGGGCATATTTATATGATGCCAGTATTATGACGTCTGGCCAACGTGATAATACTTACATCATATAACGTGCACTTGTTGTGGGCATAGGATATCTTGGGGAGTACCAAAGAAGTTAGAATTTGATCTCTGTTGGATTATCTGTGATTAATGAGACTTTAGGATTCATTCTACCTATGCGTTTAATCTGCTTTCATCGTTATACGACTGGATACGTTTGGATACTCGACACGCGTTTGTTGACCTCTGTACTTCCGATAAGAATCTTGGGTTCTGTTGTAGAACTTTCTACCGTCTGTTTTCTGTCAGTATGGATCTGATATGTTACTATTGAAAAGTACACCTACATTTTGCTATATGTACGTTTCGCATCCGTTGATTATGTTTCATTATGACCTGCTATGAGTTGATTGAGGCTGTTGATTTTGAGGAGTAAGACCTGTTTGTTCATGAGAACACCTATGAAAGGTTATACTGAAGCTGAGACTATTTGAGAATCTGAAGAGTTTTGAACTCATATACTACTCCCATGTTCGCTGCAATTCGATACATTTTCATCTGATTTGACTATTTCTATTCCATGGACGAAAATCCGTCAATCCTACATCTTCCCTGAACCCCTTCTGATGAGATACGTTTATCATCCATTACGTTTAGTATATCATTCTTTTGATGTGAATCCTGAGCGTTATGTCTTTTTGAGAAAACCGAAATTATTTGATCGGCAAGATTGAGTCATGAGAAAATACTTGGTTTGGAAGAACCTGCTCGAGCATGAGAATGTTATATTGATCGTTTGCAACTTGCTACGACTTCGTTTAACTTTGCGACTTCAAATTTTGAGGACAAAATTTTTCTGTTAGAGGGGAAGAGTTGTAAAACCCAAAAATTTGAAAGCATGGTAAAAGACAAAAATGCCCCTATGAATTTAAAAATTTAATAAAAGGTTTATAAAGTACCGAATCAATCCCGAACTTCTGGAAATGGACAAGTTATGCTACCAAATAATTTTGGTTATTACAATTTATATTTTTACAAGTTACAAATGACCAAAATACCCTTGTGTTGGCCGAATGGAATTAAACAAGATATAATTATCAATAAGATAAGTATAAATGAGATAAATATGGAAAATATGAATCAAATCAATTTACCAACTATGAACCCAAAAATTCTGGTCAAAGCCCACCCCTAGGACTCGGCATTATCACATTTAAATCACACATACATTTTCTTTTCCTTGGAACCCTAATTGCCGATTAACTAAACACACACAAACAAATCATATAGCCTCCATTCGACATTCTAAAAACCCTAGAGCATTTTTCTGAGCTTAATCATTATCAAAGGAGTCCTAGAAAAATTAGTTTGAAGTCGTGCATGGTGTGATTCGATCGTGGTGTTGTTTTTCTTGTCGCGCCTAGTTTTGAGGTATAATTCGTTAATAATTCATTCGACCATCATGATATTCGTTTCTCATTTTTATAACACTCCTCACATCATATGTGACCCATGAAAAATAGTGTTGGAGCTGTTCTTGGCCGAATTCGATTTTTGAGGATTTAATTCCTTTCGCCCAAATATAACCAAGTTAATTTCGTTATAAATCATACGACCTCCACAAAATTCATTTCTTATTTTTCCTGAGATCTTTACGTGATACATGACCTACGAAAAATGATTACAAGGTTTGAAGACCATTCGTGGAGTTGTGGTGGATTTTTGGTTCGATTCGCCTATACGCGTATAAAAGAATTCGTACAACCCATCCTACACGTTCGAATCCTCTTGTGGTATTTTTTTCAGATCCTATATGTATTTAGAACACCAAATAAAATGATTATATCATACCATGCTCGATCCATAATTTATATGAAGATTAAATCAATAAAACGTGTATAAAGGATGAAAAATGGCATGCGACTTATAAAAGCTCCAAGTATAATTTATTTACGTGTATTATGATGCTATATGACCTGTAAAAATGTTTCTACGAATTATCATGGACCAGATCTATTATATTCGAATTATTGTGTTAATCGGATTATGTGTAAAACGTATAACATGGAAAAGAAATTCGTACGATTTGGAGATTGGGAATTAGGGCTTGTTCTTGTGATTATAAATGGTGTTTAATGATAGTGTAATTATTAGAAATGGATTGGATTTGTTAGGGTTTGGATTCGTGGGTTTATAAGGTTATACGATTGGGTTTAAAATGTTTTGGGTGAGTTTTGTAACTTTTAAAAACTCATGGGTTATTTTTAGAACTTATTTTGGACTGTTTACTGTTCATATAAAATATAAGTTGAAGGGGTCTAGTGTAACTCTTATGATTAAAAGGATTAAAATGTCTTTAATGAATTATTATGGTTCGATTTGTAAATTAATTAAATAGAGGGACTAAATATGTAATTTCTGGAAACTTAGTGCTGTTTTGAATAATAAAATATATTCAGGGGGTTATGTGCTATTTTGATAATTTCATGGCTTAATATGAAATTGTTAATAATTAAAAGTTGAAATTGTAAATTAAAGGGCCTAATATGTAACTTTGATAACTAGAGGGACTTAATGTGTAAATTATGAATACTTGAGGATACATTCGTATAATATGATAAAATAAGTGATCATTGTGTAAAATGGATAAATTAAGGGTTTAATGTGTAACTATGAATACTTGAAGGTTTAAAGTGTAACTTTTGGAATATAAGGGTATAAAATGTAAATTGTGAAACCCTAAGGACCAAATGTGTAAATATGATAAAGGATACCTTAATTCCATTAATAATGATTTAACTAAGTTATGTTACTCCAACTTTCTAAAAATAAGAAACTTTCTAAAAGTGGAAACTTACTAAAATTAGAAACCTGCTAAAAATAGAAAGTTACTTTAAATGGAAAGATAATTAATTAAGAATGAATTGTAATTCCCTTCTACTCCTTTAGGTGTGAAGAAGGAGAGACTTTGAGCTATCCCCTATTTCTGTGCTTTGTTTCTATTTGTGCTTTCGTCATAAGGTACGGATACTCTACCCTTTTTAGTAAGGGTGTCTTTTCACCTATGCATTGATGTTGAGCTATTATTTATGTAACACCCCCAATTTCGTGATACGCAGCGGAATTCAAACTGGGTGTTACTTGATGGTACAACAGTCATAATAATAGAAAACGAACTCTAATGAAGTCGTTTTAAAAGATTTATCATTCGATTTATATGAATATCAGAGTTTACAAAATGAGGTCCCAGATGGTTCCATGTTTAGAAAAATACATCAAATGAGTTTTCGAATGATAATAAAATTTATAGCCCTCTTGAGTATCCGTGCTTCTCCGTGCCAGCCTCGATCATTATGCACCTGAAATACATGCTTAAAACTGTCAACACAAAGGTTGAGTGGAATTCGTAGGTTTAGTTAAATCGTTTGAACACAATATGTTTGTAGTGTGAGCTATAGACTCACACTAATAGTTGAATAACAAAATGGTTATTATTTCACTAAGCTCATGCAACCGAAACATTAACATCGAACCAACAAAATTGGTATTGTAGAAGCCCTACCAAGGTAATTTTTGCCATTATACCTCTAGTTCTCAAATATAGTGCGTTTGTTTGAACTCGTGGTTGTTCAACACAAACGGGATTCGTCAATCCCAATAGGCCTACTCACAATATTCGCGCTCACTCGCAAGTGACTAATGGTTCATGATATAGGGACTTAGAACATGGCAATCGTTACTTAGTGACAATAAAACATAGTCGGGTAGCATACAGTAGAAAGCATTGTGTTCGAGTAGAAAAATAGTAGCATGTATCCCCCCTACGGGTTTGTAAAATAGTTAAACAATAGAAAGTAGGGCTACGAACTCACCTCAGAGTAAATGATGTTACGGGTATAATGAAATCGCTGAATAAGCCGAGAGAATCTCTACGAGCAACCTAGAAATATGATATCGTGTCTTAGGTTGGAATAATGTCTAAGAATACAAAGACATACATGTATATGTCTTGCATATGGTTATGAAACATGATTTGTTTGTATATCTCGTACTACCGTTCGGGCCATCGTAATTCAGAGGTCATGTAGCAAACGTTCGAGGAGCCAGGACACTTTAACTCGTAAATCCACAACTCGTCGATCCGTTTACCCAAATGAACCCCTCACACAAAGTTCCCTAGTGTTGTAGTATTTGATAGAAAATGTATTTTGCTTACTTGATTATATGATATATTAAGAGTTTATAAAACACTAAATAATCAAATAAAAGTTCATAAGTATTTAATGTTCATAAATACTTACCTGAATATAGAATGCTTGAGTATTATAGAAAAAGGGAATATAAGCGGAGCTTCGACGTGAAATTTGCAATCTTCATAAACCTGAGGCTACTTGAAGATTATAACAACGCCTTCTTAAAAACCCGAAGCTATTTGAAGATAATAACAAAGTCTTTTTTGGAGACTTGAAGTTATTTGAAGATTACAATGACACCTTCTTGGAAACCCGAAGTGATTTGAAGATAATAACAAGTCTTTTTGGAGACTTGGAATTATTTGAAGATTATAACGACGCCTTTCTTGAAAACTCGAAGCAAAGTAGATTAAAATCTAGCTTTTGCTCAAGAACGCTTGCACGTTCTTGAAGAAACTTGCTAAAATAGCTAAGAATCGCCTTGGGTTTAAGGACTTTAGAGATAAAGAGAGGGTGGTGCAAGAAATAATGAAGGCTTAGGCCTCCTATTTATAGGAAAATTTCCACCGGGGACTAGATGTGTAATTTTTCTGCTTTTCGTGTTCGGGTCTTGTTTAGGCTAGCAAACGTTTGATTCAAGTCACGAAAATTACGCCGTTGAGTTTAGAATAGTTTTTCCAACAAAATGAGTATATAAAATGAGAAATATTTTACAGGGGTCATTATTGTAACTTTTGTGTTATTATGGTTCGGGACTCATTTAGGCTCGATAACGATCGATTTAGGACACGAAATTAGTACCATTGTATTTAGAATAATTTTTCCAAGAGAAATGGGTATTTACACGACTAGTGAATTTCTGAAAATATCTAGATATTTTTTTGAGAAAATATCTAGATATTTTAGGGAAAATATCTAGATATTTTAGATTGAATGATTATCTTGACTTACGGAGTGAGTTTTGGTTCCGTTAATCGCTAACTGTAAACCGTTAAGTCACGAAACGTAAAACCGGGTATCGTAAAAATACGAAACTTGAAAGAATGATTAAACTTGTCAATATACTCCATAATAAAATATAAAATGAGTGGTAAGTTCCATCGGGTTGCTCAAACCCTGTTAAAACTGAAAACGCGGGTTTAAAACGCGTAATACGTAAAACGTACGAAAGTTGCGCAAAATTGAGAAAAGTAAAATGTAACTTTTCTAATAGGATAATAATGAATTAAAATGGCTTATAATGTCTAGACTGGGCTCAGTCTAGTGTCGGTTGGTGTTAAATGTCTTTTAAACATAAAACCGTAAGCCAAAAATTCAAGGAATGACTTAGAAAATCAAAGAATGATTTTTATGGTCAATGGAGGGGGAAAATATGTTGACTTTTCCAATGATATAAAAGATTCTAATCGTCTTAGAATATGTGGTGCAGGTAAAGGCTAAGGTTGTGGATAAGTAAAAGTGCTTAAAACGCAATTCTAGTTCTGTAAGACACGAGGCTTATTTGGTGACATTTTAATTTAGAATTTTTATTCTTTAAAAATTCCAAAATTAATTGTGAGTGTACCAAACATTTATCTGATGCGAGGAAAATTGGCGCAGGTGGTTTTCGTTAAGCGCAGGGTGTTTAAACGACGTTTAAACCAAACGTGTAATTCCTTAATAACTTTTGCGAAAATAACCCGACAAGCGTCAAACTTTTATCTTGTCATAGAAATGATTTATCTCACGAGAATATGAAATAAAAATTTCGATATGAAATAAAAATTTCAAAAATGAATAGTAAAAATGAATAGTAACATGAATAGTAAAATTTTCAGGAATAGAAATTAACCTGAAAATGCGAATTGTTACAGTCTCCACCCCTTAAGAGAGCTCCGTCCCGGAGATCAATTTGTGTTAGGAGTAGAAGCATTGTTGGTAAAAAGATGTGGACTTTGTGAGACGATCAACTATGACCCAGATGGAGTCATAATCGCTTGATGTCTTTGGAAGCTTGGTAATGAAGTCCATTGTAATTCGTTCCCATTTCCACATAAAGGTATGTTGGAAATGGTTAAGCTAGTTACACGAAGGTTTTGGTCACAAGTGACACCTGAAAATGTGCAATGTGAGTTTCTTGGTTCTCAATCTTGTAAAGCTGATGAGGGTGCTTGTGGTGTAGCTAAAGATGATTTGAGCTTTTAAAAGTGCATCAAGATCTGTTAACGAGCTTGTGGGATTAAGGGTTGTGAAGATGATGATTGTGAGAAGGTTAAGAAGGTTTGGGTTCTTCATTTTTGGTTTTCTGAGATTTAGTTGGAAATGAAGACATGGATAGAGGGTTTTTGGTAATGGTGTTGTGTTTATAGGCTAGCTAATGAGAGTAGTAGTGTATAATATGGTGGTCATACAACCGGTAGTTCCTCCTCTTGGTCACTAACTATATTCTCGTAAGGTTCTTCCTCATTGTCATAATCAAGTGCTTCAAGATAGGGATCATTGAGTTCGGGAAGAAATGGTAAGTGAGTGGGCATAGCGGGAATGTGATCGGGTGATGGAGGTACAGATATGATGTCTACAATAAGGATATAAATGAAAATTTTGTTTTTCATAAAACATACAAGTGACTGCTCCCAGCATAACATGATCCCTCCTGAATTAGACATAGGTAATTGGGCTATGTATAATTAAGGACCGATAATGTGATGTTCGGTTTAGTCAAGTAGTTTTATGATCCTTGGTGTTTAAAGTGGTTGGTGAGTACATGGTTCGAGAATAGGGGAGACGATTGTGCAACTCACAATGTCTGGAAGTAAATGAGACCGCTGTTTTATCTACAGTATCTATGGATGTAATCGAGACCACTGTATCACTCACAGTGTCAGAGACCACTGTAGGACTTACAATGTCTTGGAAATAATGAAGACCATTGTGTAACTCACAATGTCTTGGAAATAATGAAGACCATTGTGTAACTCACAATGTCTTGGAAATAATAGAGAGATCATTGTAATCAGTTACAATGTCTTGAGAAAGTTTCCACTGCAAAGGCATTGTAAATCCACTCAGTCCCAAGTCCCGTCCATTCAAGACTTGCAACCTGTGTGTTTACAACCCATTGCTAATATATGTGTAGGTACATGATTGAAGAAATGTGGTTGTGCTATAATGCCCTAGAATAGGCATACGTAGATATATTTAGTACATCGTTCATATAAAATGATCGAAAGTGTGTCGAGTGTGTATATATCAATATACTAGATATTCGTGTAGCATAACATGCCTAAAAGTCACATAATCGTCTGGAGGATGGAAGGCACGAAGAACGGAAGGCTATAAAACGTTTTTGTGGAAAAGCAGTTATAGTTTAGGTCTCAATTAGACCCGTTTCTCTATAACCTGGCTCTGATACCAATCTGTAACACCCCCAATTTCGTGATACGCAGCGGAATTCAAACTGGGTGTTACTTGATGGTACAACAGTCATAATAATAGAAAACGAACTCTAATGAAGTCGTTTTAAAAGATTTATCATTCGATTTATATGAATATCAGAGTTTACAAAATGAGGTCCCAGATGGTTCCATGTTTAGAAAAATACATCAAATGAGTTTTCGAATGATAATAAAATTTATAGCCCTCTTGAGTATCCGTGCTTCTCCGTGCCAGCCTCGATCATTATGCACCTGAAATACATGCTTAAAACTGTCAACACAAAGGTTGAGTGGAATTCGTAGGTTTAGTTAAATCGTTTGAACACAATATGTTTGTAGTGTGAGCTATAGACTCACACTAATAGTTGAATAACAAAATGGTTATTATTTCACTAAGCTCATGCAACCGAAACATTAACATCGAACCAACAAAATTGGTATTGTAGAAGCCCTACCAAGGTAATTTTTGCCATTATACCTCTAGTTCTCAAATATAGTGCGTTTGTTTGAACTCGTGGTTGTTCAACACAAACGGGATTCGTCAATCCCAATAGGCCTACTCACAATATTCGCGCTCACTCGCAAGTGACTAATGGTTCATGATATAGGGACTTAGAACATGGCAATCGTTACTTAGTGACAATAAAACATAGTCGGGTAGCATACAGTAGAAAGCATTGTGTTCGAGTAGAAAAATAGTAGCATGTATCCCCCCTACGGGTTTGTAAAATAGTTAAACAATAGAAAGTAGGGCTACGAACTCACCTCAGAGTAAATGATGTTACGGGTATAATGAAATCGCTGAATAAGCCGGGAGAATCTCTACGAGCAACCTAGAAATATGATATCGTGTCTTAGGTTGGAATAATGTCTAAGAATACAAAGACATACATGTATATGTCTTGCATATGGTTATGAAACATGATTTGTTTGTATATCTCGTACTACCGTTCGGGCCATCGTAATTCAGAGGTCATGTAGCAAACGTTCGAGGAGCCAGGACACTTTAACTCGTAAATCCACAACTCGTCGATCCGTTTACCCAAATGAACCCCTCACACAAAGTTCCCTAGTGTTGTAGTATTTGATAGAAAATGTATTTTGCTTACTTGATTATATGATATATTAAGAGTTTATAAAACACTAAATAATCAAATAAAAGTTCATAAGTATTTAATGTTCATAAATACTTACCTGAATATAGAATGCTTGAGTATTATAGAAAAAGGGAATATAAGCGGAGCTTCGACGTGAAATTTGCAATCTTCATAAACCTGAGGCTACTTGAAGATTATAACAACGCCTTCTTAAAAACCCGAAGCTATTTGAAGATAATAACAAAGTCTTTTTTGGAGACTTGAAGTTATTTGAAGATTATAACGACACCTTCTTGGAAACCCGAAGTGATTTGAAGATAATAACAAGTCTTTTTGGAGACTTGGAATTATTTGAAGATTATAACGACGCCTTTCTTGAAAACTCGAAGCAAAGTAGATCAAAATCTAGCTTTTGCTCAAGAACGCTTGCACGTTCTTGAAGAAACTTGCTAAAATAGCTAAGAATCGCCTTGGGTTTAAGGACTTTAGAGATAAAGAGAGGGTGGTGCAAGAAATAATGAAGGCTTAGGCCTCCTATTTATAGGAAAATTTCCACCGGGGACTAGATGTGTAATTTTTCTGCTTTTCGTGTTCGGGTCTTGTTTAGGCTAGCAAACGTTTGATTCAAGTCACGAAAATTACGCCGTTGAGTTTAGAATAGTTTTTCCAACAAAATGAGTATATAAAATGAGAAATATTTTACAGGGGTCATTATTGTAACTTTTGTGTTATTATGGTTCGGGACTCATTTAGGCTCGATAACGATCGATTTAGGACACGAAATTAGTACCATTGTATTTAGAATAATTTTTCCAAGAGAAATGGGTATTTACACGACTAGTGAATTTCTGAAAATATCTAGATATTTTTTTGAGAAAATATCTAGATATTTTAGGGAAAATATCTAGATATTTTAGATTGAATGATTATCTTGACTTACGGAGTGAGTTTTGGTTCCGTTAATCGCTAACTGTAAACCGTTAAGTCACGAAACGTAAAACCGGGTATCGTAAAAATACGAAACTTGAAAGAATGATTAAACTTGTCAATATACTCCATAATAAAATATAAAATGAGTGGTAAGTTCCATCGGGTTGCTCAAACCCTGTTAAAACTGAAAACGCGGGTTTAAAACGCGTAATACGTAAAACGTACGAAAGTTGCGCAAAATTGAGAAAAGTAAAATGTAACTTTTCTAATAGGATAATAATGAATTAAAATGGCTTATAATGTCTAGACTGGGCTCAGTCTAGTGTCGGTTGGTGTTAAATGTCTTTTAAACATAAAACCGTAAGCCAAAAATTCAAGGAATGACTTAGAAAATCAAAGAATGATTTTTATGGTCAATGGAGGGGGAAAATATGTTGACTTTTCCAATGATATAAAAGATTCTAATCGTCTTAGAATATGTGGTGCAGGTAAAGGCTAAGGTTGTGGATAAGTAAAAGTGCTTAAAACGCAATTCTAGTTCTGTAAGACACGAGGCTTATTTGGTGACATTTTAATTTAGAATTTTTATTCTTTAAAAATTCCAAAATTAATTGTGAGTGTACCAAACATTTATCTGATGCGAGAAAAATTGGCGCAGGTGGTTTTCGTTAAGCGCAGGGTGTTTAAACGACGTTTAAACCAAACGTGTAATTCCTTAATAACTTTTGCGAAAATAACCCGACAAGCGTCAAACTTTTATCTTGTCATAGAAATGATTTATCTCACGAGAATATGAAATAAAAATTTCGATATGAAATAAAAATTTCAAAAATGAATAGTAAAAAAATGAATAGTAACATGAATAGTAAAATTTTCAGGAATAGAAATTAACCTGAAAATGCGAATTGTTACAATTTAAACCTTTGCCATGATCCTTTTGATATGAACCTTTTGATATGACCTTGAGATATACCTTCTGATTATGACCTTGAGATGCACCTTGATATGACATTGAGACCTGATTCTTAGTTTGATACCCGAGCCATTTTATGTTACCTAGCCAGGAAGGTAACCTGGCCATGTCTGTGATGCACCACTGGCATGACTCATGTGTGGGTGAGTGATTTCTCACACCGTCCCTCTTATATTATGATATGGCCATTATGAATTTGAGATTATGATTTTGAGATGACTTTGAGTTTGGGGGCGTATGGATTGCAATCCTAGATTTGTATGTTAGTGGATTTAACTATGACTTTGAGTTATGACTTTGAGGTGACTGGTACTGTGTGCAATACATGCCTTTCACATTTTCTGGGAGCTGATCACTCCACTATTATGATACATGAGGACACCCCTCATATTATCTGGTTGCCTAAGAGGTATCCCCTCTGATTGTGAGATTATGACTTTGAGATTATGATGTTGAGATTATGACTTTGAGTTTCTGGGCTCGTGGTGGATGACTATCCTATTCTTCTCTTATTATCCATGTATTTCGTTTATACCTTATGACATTCCCATTGCCCATATTATATTTCTGTTTCGTTATTCTTTGCTTTGTATTGTATCTGTTCACTGAGCTTTTTAAGCTCAGCCGCACGTTTTCTTTTCGTGTGCGGCAGGTAATAAGCAGGACGACGGGTTTGGGTATGAGTGAAGAGACTTTTGAACTTAGAAGACTTTGATAGAGTTCTGAAGTAGAGACCATTAGAAGGAGTTGCTTTTGCAGACTTAGTGTTTAGTTTTGTTTCCATTGCAACCATGTAAATTTCAGAATTTCATTTGTAACCTTTGAGAATTTTTGTATTACTTGAAATGTATGCATTGTTTTGATCTGATGTGAAACCATTAGTGTGATACTTCTACCCTTGCCGGGTTGGGGTGTTACATGAACCTTCTTAACTCAGGTGTGTTAAAGTCTTGATGGTATTATATATTCCTGCATTTTTGTGGATACATCATTTATGAAGCTTAAACGTTCTCATCCACAAGAAAGTTGATTTTTGCTCTTATACGAATAATGGAGGATCATACCGAGCAAATCTCAGGGGAGTTTTTCTGTTCTAATTCTTTTATTTTCCAGTTTTTAACCTTTGACACAAACAACGAGGACGTTGTTTAACTTAAGTGGGGGGATGGAGAATTAGAACACTTACTTGTCCTAAACTTTTTCAAAATATGCTTAAAATGCGCTTAATATATCAAAATTTATAATTTTTTTTTAGCATGTTTTTGTTGAAAGTCTAAATTACATAATCGCACACATAACTCTATTCTTTCAAAAATATTAAAACTTTAGTGTGCCGGTGACTTGTAAACTTTAGAACTTGGCTTGTATACTATTCGAGACCACCATAATGAGTATTATCTATATAATTGGAGTGACTTGTCTAAATTGGTAAATTTCTAGGATTACACCCAAATAGCCTTTATATGTTATGTGATATTAACTAACTACACTGGTTAGTTAACCCCGTATAAACCCTTTGTTTACTCTCACTTTTAGAGTAAGATACCCCTAGAAAAACCCTCAGAGCCATTCCTTTCGTTTCTTACACCTTTGTTATAATGTTTCGATACACCCTTACACCTTAGCCTACCCTGTAGATTAAAATCCGTGGTTAATTGCTTTAGGCAAAGTGTGTTTCCTTACATTACCTGTGTTCGCGTGCGTAATTCATTATCTTTGGTTAGGTCAGGAAATTGCACAATGCAATTGGTATGAAAGTAAATATTGTATAACTTTTAGTTTATTTTTCGTGTGTTTGCTACTTTCACTATTACAGTTATTTCTGAAAGTATGAAGAGTATGGAAAAATTATCCGGAAAAATAGTGATAGAAAAGTTGTGAAATTTTACACATATATGTTGATGTCAAAAAAAAAAGAAGGAAAAGTTGGAAGTTTGTTTTAACCAACTTATGTAAAGTTTTGTATTAAGTGGGAGATATCACCACTATTTGTTGTTGTATATTATATTTATGGATTGAATGGGAGTTGGCCGTTATGGGAACGCCAACTAAGGTTATTCTTTGATTGAGATCTTGTTGAGTATAATTCGTGTCTACCTAAAGCGTGTGTTTCAAGTGTTAAAGCGTGAGTTATTCAATGATATGAGTCTTATTCATGGGATGGTTGGGAAAGTGATTAACCACACTTAGGATTTTAATTTATCTGTTTTGTTTATTTTTCATTTTACACCAATTTGTATCCCAAATATTATCCATACCCTATATCATTCTTCATCCAAACCTTTGATTTATTGAGATTAGGGATTTGAGCAATCTTAAGTATCGTAGTCGTGGATTCGGCTATGTATTTATGATTTTGTCGCCCTTTTTGATATAATATTATTGGTGAAGATTACTTGGTCCTATCTTTAGCTCATTCGAGTTAAGGAATTGAGCAATTGCAAGTATCGTGGTCGTGGATTCGATCATGTATTTGTAATTTTGTCGCCTTTTCTGGAATGTGAGATCGATAGAGATTAAAAAGGATGATCAACCCTTAACCAACAAACCCTTTTTACCGCTTTAGACTTGTTACTCCTTGGCTTTAGTGGGGGAGATGCGTATACTTGCCAAGCCTATGATAGAATATTCGTCACGACTAAGCAACTAAACGATTTAGAATTGTTTTACATTAAAAATTATTTTGGTTTCTACTTCGTTAAGTGTTTGGTTGTGTGATTATGACAAAACGAATACGTGCTTAAATATAAAAATAAATCCAAATATCTTTTAGGATACATTTTCATATGATTAATTCTAAGGTTTACTTGGGGACAAGTAAAGTTCAAGTGGGGGGTTATTTGATGAACTCAAATAAGTACATTTTATTATCATCATTTATCCTATTTATTTGACTTGTTTTATTATATTATATATGAGAATCGATACATTAATGTTTACTTTAGTAATTCTCAGGTAAAAACAAGCATTATGTGAAACTTGGCGATTTTGGACTAATTATGGAGCAAAACAAGCGAGATGTCAAAAGTCTACTGAAATCCAGAAGATGCGCCATATCTCACTCAACAGATACGACGCAATATCATACTTAGATGAATTCAAAGACCATTGCCTGACTTTGAAGAATGCGCCGCATGCAATTCTGTCATGCGCCACATATGAAACTTTGGTCAAAGAAGAAGATCAAGCTCGTTCTACTCCAGATACGCCGCAATATACTTCTAACATACGGCGTATCACTATCAAGATTTCACCAGTTACAATCCAAGACAGCTAAAGTACATGCGCCGCATACAAAGATCAAGTTACGCCGCATCTGAAGACGGTGTACGAATATTCCAGAATATATTAATCTTGGACCCCACGCGAAGTTAAGTCAATGCGCCGCATCTATCAACTCAATGCGCCGCATCAATCCCTCAGACAGAAACTATAAATACCCCAAGGTCAGACGAATTTGAGAGGACCTAAGACCTACGACCTTAGACCTTTTGCATAACCCTAGAGCCGAATCCAGACGACCAAGCAGCACAAGACACACCTCAAACAAAGATACAAGAGCTGTAAGAAGGTCCTGCATGTATTCAATTCATTAAGTAGTTTTGTTTTATTGTTTTAGTACGCTTTAATTCACCAGGATTGATGGGCTTGTGTCATGTGACTACGGAAGATCATGCACTCCCCTTAATATTGCTTTCCCATTAATTAAAGTTTATATGTTGATGTCTTTGGTGACTTTTATTAGTGCATTGATAACCTCTGTGTCTAGCTGAGTCTTGCTTGGGTCGTCATGCCCCTTCCTCGCCTATTTATTCTAGCGTCTCTAGAAAAGTAGGATAGACATAAGTAATCATTAAGGGTTTACTTGCCGATAAGATTAGAGACAACGAGAAAGGTTTAATTATATACACTTCATATAAAACTAGCAATAAAACAAGTGACAAGCTATTTAATTATCAGGACAGGTCTTCTTATTGTCTCGAGTATCTATCTGTGTACGTGTGTGCTAATCGCTGATTCGTTCTCATTAGTTTAGTTTTCTATTTAATTATAACCAAACTGTGCCAGTCTCTCAGGTTGAACCCCCTTGCGTTAGATTAGGTTGTATAACTAACTTAGGATATTAAAATACTGATTAGAATAACTAGATAATACGTTCCACTCTTAGTGATCGACACTCTGCTTACCATTATATTCATACTGACCGGGTACACTGCTCGTTAAGTGTGTGTGTTATTGATAAGTTGGCTAAATATAAATTTAAAACTTGAGTAGGCATTAATACTGCTAAACCGCAACGACACATCACGCGCATCAAGTTTTTTGGCGCCGCTGCCGGGGAGTGAATTGTTATTATCTGTTAATTTGATTATGTATTTTAATTAGGTTTTTCTTTTTAGTTTTTTTTTTTTAATTCTAACCACTAACCCTGTTGTATATTAGATAGATTGCATTCATTGTATAATTTGCATATTTACTGTTTTTGTGTGTTTTTGTTTTCTGTAATTTTTGTTTCTTTTTGTTTGTTTTTATTTTTGTTTTTCTTTTTTCTGTATTTTTCTGCATTCTGCTGTCGTTGTATTGTGCTGATACAAACGATACGGCGCATCTGTTTTCACAGATACGGCGTATTGCGTTTAATTTTTATAAAATACAACGCGTTTAATAAATTCGAGTACGACGCATCTTTCCCCAAGATACGGCGTATTCTGTTTTTAATAAGAAATTTTTCTAAACCCTAACGCCATACGACGCATCTGTTTTAACAAATACGGCGTATTTTCTATTTAAATTAAAAACAGTTTTTCGAATTATTAAACAGAAGCGACGCATCGATCTTTATCGATACGGCGCATCTACTAAATCAAAAATCTTGTATTTTGAAACGTAACGAAAATACGGCGCATTAGCTTTTGTTAATACGACGCATTTAATTTTAATAAATATAATCGATTTTTGATAATTTAAACTGGATACGGCGCATTCTAATTCATAAGCGGTGTATCTGTTTTCTGAATAAAAGTCTGATTAAATTTTAACGTAATAAGATACGGCGTATCTAACTTTCTGGATACGGTGCATCGTTTGCAAATATCAGCAACTTTTATTTTTCGTATTCTGTTTTCGTTGTTAATTTTCTGATATCATACTTTCTAGAACATACCCTACTGACGCTTTTGTGATGATTTCAGGAAGTGCATGACCAGGAGTTCAACTAAGAACTTGATTAAACCTTTCGAAGATCCTGAACGAGCCTTACATTCGCTTAAAAGGCTTTTCAACACGAAAAGCTTTGAAATTTCAAGTTCGTTCGAGCTTGATTACTTTTCTGAAGAGAAGGAGAAAGAAGAAACAGAAACAATGACGGAAAACACTACTATGGAGGAATACATGAACAAAACCCGTGCTGATTACAGTTCAGGAGTTGCTAGACCGAAGTTTGATGAAAAGTCAAAGTTTGAGTTGAATGGTCAGTTTCTCAAGGAGCTAAGAGAAAATGCTTTCAGTGGAACAGAACATGAAGATGCTAATGAACATGTTGAAAAAGTCCTCGAGATTGCAGATTTGTTTACTACAGAAGGAGTCTCTGACGATCAACTTATGCTAAGAATATTTCCAATTTCGCTTAAAGGAGCTGCTAATAAGTGGCTAAGGAACGAACCTGCCAGTTCAATCACAACATGGGAAGATTTGAAGAGCAAATTCCTGAAAAGATATTGTACACCTGCTAAAACTGCTAAAAAAATGGAGGCTATTAACAATTTCAAGCAAGAGACTGATGCAACTCTTTATCAAGCTTGGGAACGATTTAAAGACTTATTGATGAAATGCCCTCAACATTATCTAAATCCAATGCAGGAGATAATATTGTTCTATCAAGGATTGGACTTGCCTACTAGACAAATCTTGGATGCTAAGGGAGCTGTGCCTCAAATGAGTGCAGCCGATGCTAGAAAAGCTATCCAAGAAGCTGCTGATCACTCTCAAAAATGGCACGACGGAACCTCTACTAGATCTAAGAGCAGCACTAATTTTGACGGGTTTGCTGCAATTCAAGCTCAATTGGATAAAATTAGTAGAGAGATGAAGAAGCGTGATGAGAAAGTTTATGCTGCCCAAGTTGGATGTGAAAAATGCGAAGGACCTCACTACACTAAAGATTGCCCTAAAAAGAATGAAAGTGAGACTTTTGAAGAAGCATACTACACACAATTTGGACAACCATTCCAACCTTCAGGAAGATTTAGGGAAGCTGCTCCGGGATACTATCAAAAGAACAACTATAATCCCACTTATCAAGAAAGGAGGCAGACTTTGGATGACACTCTAAAGCAAATTATGGCCGATGCTGCTAAAAGACATGAAGAGAACACCGCTATGATCAAAGAAATCCGAGCCTCAACGGATACTATAACAAGAAATCAAGGAGCTTCGATCAAAGCATTGGTCAAGAAAGGGGATACGGAAGTTTACCTAGCTCAACTGAAACTAACCCAAGAGATCATGTCAAGGCCATATGCACTACTGAAGAAGTCACGCCTAACATACCTTTTCCTAGAAGATTGATGAATGGTAATGATGCTGCAAAGCCCGAATTTTTCTTTAATTCTTCAATCAGTTTAAGGAGGTTACTCAACGAGAAGGCAAAGATTGAAGAGGAGATCAAGGCTACAATGAAAGAAGAGAGCTCTGCAACCGACTTACGTGCCTTGCCTCATAAAGAAAAGGACCCAGGAAGTTTTACTTTACCTTGTTCAATTAATGACATATCTTTCAATAATGCATTAGCTGACTTAGGAGCTAGCGTTAGTGTTATGCCCCTTAAGACATTCACTACCCTAGGACTAGGAAAATTAGCACCAACTAAGATGCTTATTGAATTGGCTGATAAAACGGTAAAACGACCTGAAGGGGTTGCTGAAAATGTGCTAGTTAAGATTGAGAAGTTTGTTTTCCCCGTAGACTTTGTTATATTAGATATGCCCGAGGATGTTAAGATTCATTTAATCCTTGGAAGACCTTTCTTGTCTACCGCCCATGCTAAGATTAATGTGTTCAAAAGAAAAATCTCATTAAAGGTAGGGAACAATAAACTAGTCTATAAGTGCCAAAATCCTGCTAAGAGCATAATTAGAGGCGTCTATGTGCTAGGATTAAGAGAACGTATGGACCTCGATCTAGAAGCTAGGCTTATGGGAGAAACATTGATTCAAAACAACTCAACTAATCCTAATCATAAGAACCTCGAGGAATTTATTGACCTTAATGTACCTACCGAACTTAGGCGCGATATTGTTAATGATTCTGATGATGAGTGGTATGATTGCGAAGTGATTAACAAACGTAGGAGAATAGTTGAGAATACAAATTTGAATAATGATATGTTTATTGAACTACCACCCCACCTTGCATATTTATGCCTATATAATAATAAGAATTTCCCGTCTATCATTTTGTCATCTCTGCCCGAAAGGGACAGAACTTTGTTTATACAGATATTAAAGAAGAATGGCGTGGATATTAAGGACGAGCAAGGAGTGTGCAATATTACTGGACTGGCGATGAGGCAGCGCGATGCTTCCGACTCTTTCAGTTATCGGTATTAAGGAGCTGAACGTGAGTCTAACTTGAAGACTCTGGAATAAAGACAAGTGCTGACCGGGAGACAACCCGAAGGAAAATTTTTTACTTTTCTGTTCTGTGTCGAGTCTGTCAGACCTGCAGAAGATGCGGCGCATCTCCATCATAAGACGCGACGCATCACCTGCACTGGTCATATCTTATTTCATTTTCTGCATTTTTATTTTTGACTTTAAAACTTTCTGTCAGTTTATTTAATGCGGCGCATCCCTGGTTAAGGATGCGACGCATCTTTTATTCTGATTCGTATTTATTCCAGGCTCGATACGGCGTATCTTCTTCCATAAGATACGACGTATCGACTGACCTGATGATTTACAGTTTAATTTTTTAGGTTTTATTTTTACTAACTACTAATGTATTATGCAAGTTTGAACCTTCTTAACTCAGGTGTGTTAAAGTCTTGATGGTATTATAGATTCCTGCATTTTTGTGGATACATCATTTATGAAGCTTAAACGTTATCATCCACAAGAAAGTTGATTTTTGCTCTTATACGAATAATGGAGGATCATAACGAGCAAATCTCAGGGGAGTTTTTTGTTCTAATTCTTTTATTTTCCAGTTTTTAACCTTTGACACAAACAACGAGGACGTTGTTTAACTTAAGTGGAGGGATGGAGAATTAGAACACTTACTTGTCCTAAACTTTTTCAAAATATGCTTAAAATGCGCTTAATATATCAAAATTTATAAATTTTTTTTAGCATGTTTTTGTTGAAAGTCTAAATTACATAACCGCACACATAACTCTATTCTTTCAAAAATATTAAAACTTTAGTGTGCCGGTGACTTGTAAACTTTAGAACTTGGCTTGTATATTATTCGAGACCACCATAATGAGTATTATCTATATAATTGGAGTGACTTGTCTAAATTGGTAAATTTCTAGGATTACACCCAAATAGCCTTTATATGTTATGTGATATTAACTAACTACACTGGTTAGTTAACCCCCGTATAAACCCTTTATTTACTCTCACTTTTAGAGTAAGATACCCCTAGAAAAACCCTCAGAGCCATTCCTTTCGTTTCTTACACCTTTGTTATAATGTTTCGATACACCCTTACACCTTAGCCTACCCTGTAGATTAAAATCCGTGGTTAATTGCTTTAGGCAAAGTGTGTTTCCTTACATTTCCTGTGTTCGCGTGCGTAATTCATTATCTTTGGTTAGGTCAGGAAATTGCACAATGCAATTGGTATGAAAGTAAATATTGTATAACTTTTAGTTTATTTTTCGTGTGTTTGCTACTTTCACTATTACAGTTATTTCTGAAAGTATGAAGAGTATGGAAAAATTATCCGGAAAAATAGTGATAGAAAAGTTGTGAAATTTTACACATATATGTTGATGTCAAAAAAAAAAAAAAAAAAAGAAAAAAAAAAGAAAAAAAAAAGGAAAAGTTGGAAGTTTGTTTTAACCAACTTATGTAAAGTTTTGTATTAAGTGGGAGATATCACCACTATTTGTTGTATATTATATTTATGGATTGAATGGGAGTTGGCCGTTATGGGAACGCCAACTAAGGTTATTCTTTGATTAAGATTTTGTTGAGTATAATTCGTGTCTACCTAAAGCGTGTGTTTCAAGTGTTAAAGCGTGAGTTATTCAATGTTATGAGTCTTATTCATGGGATGGTTGGGAAAGTGATTAACCGCACTTAGGATTTTAATTTATCTGTTTTGTTTATTTTTCATTTTACACCAATTTGTATCCCAAATATTATCCATACCCTATATATCATTCTTCATCCAAACCTTTGATTTATTGAGATTAGGGATTTGAGCAATCTTAAGTATCGTAGTCGTGGATTCGGCTATGTATTTTTGATTTTTTCGCCCTTTTTGATATAATATTATTGGTGAAGATTACTTGGTCCTATCTTTAGCGCATTCGAGTTAAGGAATTGAGCAATTGCAAGTATCGTGGTCGTGGATTCGATCATGTATTTGTAATTTTGTCGCCTTTTCTGGAATATGAGATCGATAGAGATTAAAAAGGATGATCAACCCTTAACCAACAAACCCTTTTTACCGATTTAGACTTGTTACTCCTTGGCTTTAGTGGGGGAGATGCGTATACTTGCCAAGCCTATGATAGAATATTCGTCACGACTAAGCAAATAAACGATTTAGAATTGTTTTACATTAAAAATTATTTTGGTTTCTACTTCGTTAAGTGTTTGGTTGTGTGATTATGACAAAACGAATACGTGCTTAAATATAAAAATAAATCATAATATCTTTTAGGATACATTTTCATATGATTAATTCTAAGGTTTACTTGGGGACAAGTAAAGTTCAAGTGGGGGGATATTTGATGACCTCAAATAAGTACATTTTATTATCATCATTTATCCTATTTATTTGACTTGTTTTATTATATTATATATGAGAATCGATACATTAATGTTTACTTTAGTAATTCTCAAGTAAAAACAAGCATTATGTGAAACTTGGCCATTTTGGACTAATTATGGAGCAAAACAAGCGAGATGTCAAAAGTCTACTGAAATGCAGAAGATGCGCCGTATCTCACTCAACAGATACGACGCAATATCATACTTAGATGAATTCAAAGACCATTGCATGACTTTGAAGAATGCGCCGCATGCAATTCTGTCATGCGCCGCATATGAAACTTTGGTCAAAGAAGAAGATCAAGCTCGTTCTACTCCAGATACGCCGCAATATACTTCTAACATACGGCGTATCACTATCAAGATTTCACCAGTTACAATCCAAGACAGCTAAAGTACATGCGCCGCATACAAAGATCAAGTTACGCCGCATCTGAAGACGGTGTACGAATATTCCAGAATATATTAATCTTGGACCCCACGCGAAGTTAAGTCAATGCGCCGCATCTATCAACTCAATGCGCCGCATCGATCCCTCAGACAGAAACTATAAATACCCCAAGGTCAGACGAATTTGAGAGGACCTACGACCTACGACCTTAGACCTTTTGCATAACCCTAGAGCCGAATCCAGACGACCAAGCAGCACAAGACACACCTAAAACAAAGATACAAGAGCTGTAAGAAGGTCCTGCATGTATTCAATTCATTAAGTAGTTTTGTTTTATTGTTTTAGTACGCTTTAATTCATCAGGATTGATGGGCTTGTGTCATGTGACTACGGAAGATCATGCACTCCCCTTAATATTGCTTTCCCATTAATTAAAGTTTATATGTTGATGTCTTTGGTGACTTTTATTAGTGCATTGATAACCTCTGTGTCTAGCTGAGTCTTGCTTGGGTCGCCATGCCCCTTCCTCGCCTATTTATTCTAGCGTCTCTAGAAAAGTAGGATAGACATAAGTAATCATTAAGGGTTTACTCGCCGATAAGATTAGAGCCAACGAGAAAGGTTTAATTATATACAGTTCATATAAAACTAGCAATAAAACAAGTGACAAGCTATTTAATTATCAGGACAGGTCTTCTTATTGTCTCGAGTATCTATCTGTGTACGTGTGTGCTAATCGCTGATTCGTGCTCATTAGTTTAGTTTTCTATTTAATTATAACCAAACTGTGCCAGTCTCTCAGGCTGAACCCCCTTGCGTTAGATTAGGTTGTATAACTAACTTAGGATATTAAAATACTGATTAGAATAACTAGATAATACATTCCACTCTTAGTGATCGACACTCTGCTTACCATTATATTCATACTGACCGGGTACACTGCTTGTTAAACGTGTGTGTTATTGATAAGTCGGCTAAATATAAATTTAAAACTTGAGTAGGCATTAATACTGCTAAACCGCAACGACACATCACGCGTATCATTTGTGCAGAAATTGTATGCCTTATTGTATGCAGATAACTCGCCTTGTGGTTGCTGAAATTGTCGGAATATGTAAATCATAACAATTATATAAACATAAACACATATACATCAAAGCATGCAGCGGAAGAATAAAGGATATAATACATGTAATTAATTAATCAAATAAAAGAAAATGCGTACCTTTGATTTCTAGCAAAACAAGAAATCAAACTTCTCTTTTCTTCTCAAGAACAAAGAATAGGATTAACGTGAAACCCCTTACCGTTTTGTTTCACAATCCAAGATGGAATAACTAAAGTAAGTTATTACCGAGGTCTTGTACACACGTACTATAACCAACTAACGTTAGATGCTAGTGTAAAGACACGATTTAAACCAAAACTATTTTGTTTAATTAAAAGGCAATCGATCCCCCCCCCCCTAAAGGAAGTGATCGACCGGTTTTAAGAAGAAAAGAAAGAGAAACTAATTTAGGGCTATAGTTACAATGCACAAGGTAAAAGAACTAATAACCCTTGATTTGTATTTATAGTGAAATCTTTGCTTGGAGAACAAGGTGGTCGATTAGGGTTTAAACAACCCTTTGGCCGATCGGCCCTCACCTCCATATGGGGATTCTAGATCCTTCCAAGCCTCTAATTTCACTAACGGTCCTTCCTTTATTCCCTAATGGTCGTTAGTCAATTCCGTTAATTACTTAACGTCCGTTAGTTATCATTTCGTGTCCTAAATAATTAAATATATATCACGGTTATATATTAATTATTTCCGTTAGTCATTCATACGTAAAGTGTGCAATCCCTCGGTCCCGGGTTCGATTCTAGTCATACACGAGTTAATATATTTTCATAAACTCTAACAGCTCCTACTTGGAAATCTATTAAAAGTGCAATTGACATTGCTTAGCGTCTAGCAACACGCCAATGCCCCTAGTACAACTCGGGTGGTGGTCTCCTGGAAAAACCACTTGATGATATATCATCATACTCATCCTTTTGTTTCTAATACCACGTTAATATGGATATGGATCTAAGTCATTCCATAATTAACTATTCTGTTTCTCGTTATTAATAATTGATCAAGATTACCAAATCATCTGAACGTATTCCAGATAGACTTTGGGTATGGCCATACACACATCTTGTCAACCCTACGAGGGGCCCAGCAGTATTATACTTCAAAACAAATTTGAAGGAACAAATCATTTCTTGACTACTAACATAACCCTTGAACTTTGCATCACCTCCGAAAATAGCCCTTATAACTACCAGTTACGGATAGCGTTAGACTATCTTACAGAAAATGAGCTACATCCGCGGCTGTTATCTGGTATCTTAAGTCTGAGGATAAATATTCATGATTTACTTTAATGACAAAAATCCATAAAGTACATTCATATGGTTGGGATCTGTCCTATATTCAATTTATCCATTATTGAATATCATGTGAATTTGGCATGTACAACGCATCAATATACTTAAGTATATTCTACCAAAACTCAGATTTTCCTTAATTCAATAATACTCCCATATTATTGATCGACAACGGACTATTTAGAATAACATAAGTTATTCACGGATTTAAACATGCAAATATAGGATACAATCTATTATTAATGAAAACAAACGTACCAAGTACTTTAATTCATTGTAAATAATAATTGCTTAACATCCCTTATCCAAATACTAAATAGATCACTGCATGATAATTCCCATTAATGAATTATGCCTCAAGTCATATCAAACATACTTGTTGACAAGGCATAAATCAACTAATTTTGATCTATCGGAATTTTGAGAATACTTATTTCAAGAATTTAATTAGTAAAATTCTTGTATGTGTGCATTCATCTTACCTAGATATTGCCACATAATATTTCATAAAATGCGTGACATCCTCAACCACGAATTTATGACAATTAAACTATCAAACCTTTTAAAGTTTAAAGTATTCTAATTCTTTAATGTATAATGCAACTATGCTAATAGTTAAGCATAACTAGTACCCATGGCCATTAACAAGGATGAACTCCCACCATGACTAGTATTGAGTGTCATCTCAATCTTACTGGCATCATTGTATGCAAACAACAATATGCTTTTTAAAATTCCGTAAACTTTTAATATCCATCGTGTAATGTTTGATACCTTAAAATCTTTCAAGATTTGTCAACTATATCAATTACGCAACAATTTGCCATATGGTTCATACTCAGAATTTAGGAGCAATTCCAGAATGAGGATGTTAATTCTAAATCCAACCATATCCATTACACTTAGTTATCTAATAACTTTCAATTAGATATTAATGTTGTCAAATCATCTTTCATCAAGCATGATACAACAAACAACATGATGTACATGATAAATCCTTGTGTCAAACTTAGATTTTATTCATGTCATATCTTTTCAAAGATATGTTTCTATCTAGACTTTCTAACAGTATATCATGTTTATTAGAATCAATTATTTTACCGTTTATGTTTATAACAATAAACATATATTCCAAGGTTGTATGTTTATTTCCTAAATCTTCACGTGAAGTTTCATTCCAAACTAAGATTTAACATTTTAATGTTAATGGAATGTTACTTCCTATATGTTATACAACATATATGAAATATGAAATTAAATATAACACTCCCACTAGCTTTCAGGAATATTAAGAAATATCTTATTTTAATTATAAATCAACACTAGGATTTAATAACTAAATATAAGTATATCTCCTAGATGCATGCATTAATCCATTCATAAATGATTGCACTTTGTATACTTCCAAAGATTATTTGAATTCAAATACTCCTTTCAATTACTTTTTGTCCTCGCACAAGTAATTACTCAAGAAAGAGTTTTGATATTCCATTGTTAATTTCATATAAATGAAACTAAGAATGACAATCATAATCTTTATACATTTAACGTGCCTAGAAAGAATTTCAATCACAGTTAATTGCTTAAGTGTGATTGATAATCTTTTCACACATTAAATACGTATACAAAATTTGTCCATTATGATTTCTACTCAAAATTTTTAAATCTCTAGGATTTTCATTTCCTTTTAGAAACTCATCTTCATTCTATAGTGTAACTATAGAGTTCAAGATTAATTACGTTTCCAAAACTAATTATCTTTATGGACTGCATCTAAACATTCATATTATGAGTAATTTGCCAAATTCAATATTTGCAATTTATCAACAGGTTTACCATAATCCTGCAACTCATAATCCTCAACATATTATCCAAATATTTGAGATATCCTTGCGGATCTATGAATGAGAATCCCATTATCCTGAGATTTAACATTAACATGTTTAATCCTCATCATGACTTTGCTAGTGTATTTTTTAGAAGATTATGTATCTTGTAATTTTATCTTATCAAGATAAAACTCCCACTTGCCTTTTGCAATTTATAGATTATCTATAAATACTTAGCAAGTAGAGCAACACAATATTGTTCTCTTTTGGGACATTACAAATACATATTGACAGTTCCTTACATCAAGTTTGTTAATGACCTACTCAAAAGCAGTTTAACAAATTTCGAACTTCAATTTTAAGACTTAATGTGATTCATCACATTCCATAATAAATGGCGTCTTATTAATCTTCTAGGTTTGAGTCTTATTGAGTATATACTACTCAATTTTCTAACCTTGATAACTTTTGGAAGAATAGAAGATATAGTTATCTCCAATCAAACAATATAACAAGAGTTTGATTTTTCTAACTGAACATACCATGAACATTATGTATTTCATTAGGATTAATATTGTAAGTCATTCTTACAATATGTAAGATAAATATATATCGTTTTGACTTACCTATTTACCAAGTCAAGTTAATGGTATAATAGACTTTCCAAGCCAATTGCATGCTATATAACATAAGTACTTTTTAACCAAATCACTTCATGTCCATGTCTTAACAAGAAGACATAAACTGTTATAATCCCAATATACGTTATAAATCATTGATCAACACAATAACTTCTTGTGTACGTCTTTAAAAAAACATAACAAGTAAACGTCTTACTTTATTTACAAGTTTTATAGCAATAAAAGACTTCATATTTATATCTTTACAATAAAATATAAACATGTATAACTAAAGTAATCATGAACACCACAATTTGGTTTCAATTGTAATTTCAAGTTAATTTATTACTTCATATATTTATGACATTCTAAGAATACATAAATATTCAAATTTGAAGTAGTATTAGATTACTTCATTTATTTATGTCATTACAATAATACATAAATATTTAGTTTGAAGTAGTCTTATTATCATATTGACACTTGTTCTAATAATTATCTAATTTAGAAACTTGCAAATTAACATAGTTTCATTACATCAGCTTTGGCTGCTAGTAATGAAAGTATGTAATTTACCTTGTCATTAATATCTATGTCAAGTTTTCACTTACGCTAGATATTAACTCCAAGTGTTCTAATAATTAGATGTGAATAAAACACATTAGAACATTAATCTCTCACCTTGCAGTTAAGAGAATCCTTTAAATCATATCCCTTTGTGTTGTTGCTTGCACACAATAAAGATTGTTTATGTAATATGATTGTGTAATAGATATGAGTAGATATAGGACCACCTTGTCTAGTAAGGAAACGTACATGACTATCCTTAAAACCACAAGTGTCTATAATTGGAAAGTAATTATCTCAAGAGATTCTAGAGATAATCTGGGTTACTACCAAGATATCAAAGCTTGTAGCTCCCACTGAATTACAGATCATTACATTAACTCATTATTCAGTAATTACAACACTATGCTCCCACTGGATTTGACAACATTATAAGTGTTTCATAACCAGTAAAAGCAAATAGTGTGCTGTTTACTTTCCTACACCTTTGAGTAATTTACCATACGTAACAATTACTTAGGTACTCAAAGAATGTATTCTACTTTGTAAATGATGGAATATCCATCATTGCAATTAACTTGGAAATAATTGGGCATGCAATTTCTTCCTTAATTTGACTACCATCCCCACAATGGTATGTAGCATCTTTAATTGGTCAAAGCACAACAACTAGACAAAGTATGCTAGTTTGTCTTTTACCAATTTTGCGGTAATTAGTCTAGCTTCTAATTTAATAACTCATAAACGTGCAATTTCTTAACTATTAAAATTTGCCATGAGTTATTTCTTAGAATTTAGACAATTCTAATTTTCCTATTATACCTTTCTCATTCATGAAAAGGAATAGGATTAAGTCTCACTCTTCTCAAAGAAAGTAGACTAGGTTTATTCTTTTAGTAAAGTTGACTCTAGCCAAACCCCTTACGGGTGTAGATCAATTTACCACTAAAAGAATGCCCCATGTTTACGGTTTTAACGTTGCATTTATACATTAAAAGAATTTACAAAATTCAATTTTAGTATTTTCGATAATACAATTTTTCAAGAAAATTAAACACCCATGGTAAATAACATTTAACCATTTAATTTTCACTGAAAACTAGGATCCAAATTGACATAGTTTCATCACATCAGCTGAGGCTGCTAGCAATGAAAGTACTCAATGAGGTACGAGTCGAACTCAATTGCCAATCTCAAATTGCAATTCCTAAAATTATGGTATTTACATATTTTACCAACCTCAGTTGCAAATGTAAGCATGTTTTATCCCCATCTTTATGCCTTGACATAGTTTCATTACATCAGCTTTGGCTGCTAGTAATGAAAGTACTCAATTAAGTTAACCAACTTAAGAAACTGCAAATTATCATAGTTTCATTACATCAGCTGAGGCTGCTAGTAATGAAAGTATGTAATTTACCCTTTGATTACCATACCTTTTGCTCATCACATCAGCTGAGGCTGCTAGTAATGAAAGTATGTAATCTCAGGTGTTTCCGTTTCATTGGACGGCATATAACTTAAATTAAGGGTATTTATTTTTTATGTGTGTAATCAAAATATGTACAAAGATTTCATGCATTCATCTTGTATCATATGTTTTATACAAAAACATTTACTCATTTGTTACTTTACTAAGCTTAAATCAACAAAGTTTTAATTGATGGCGTTGAGAAACTTACAACTTTGCCTTAAGATGCTTCGTACATATATAATGGTTGTACTTGGTAAGTCTAATTTGACGCACAAGCGGGCGGAGAGACAGAATGGAGTCTCTTTAAGGCCACAATTTAATGCGAAACCAACCTTATAGTTTGTCAACATTAGGTCCGCCTTTCGACCATTTTTGTACACTTGCATCAATCAATTAAAAGTTTAAGATTTTAAAAGCTTAAAATTTTTATGTTGTAAATTATAAAATTGCTAGTCTCGCCTGGGAGCAAATTACCGTGCGAAGCGAACCATTGTCGGCACATAAGACTTTGCAATATATAATTTACCACATCAAGGTTTCATAGTTATTAGGTCAATTTATTTTCTATTCGAAAAATTACCCTCTTTTGCTTACAATTCAACAATTTAAACAAAAAAGTCAAGTAATTTAATAAAAATAAATAAACACATAATAACGCATATAATCTTAACCATTAAATCATATAGCCACATGCAAACCTTTTTGATAAATCCTATTAATAATCTATATGTGAATTATAATGTATATAATTACTACGACTCCCATTGGTTTTCGAGCACATTGTACCCAATGGACCACAGACAGCAACAAGTTGGTCGCGTAAGCCTTAGTAAAGATATACCACGTTGCACATAAAAGATTCATTAATGTATTAATTAGGTCAATCCTAATTTTAGATCTATCTAAAACATGTAGCAATTACATCAACTTCAATGTAATCCATGACAAAACATGCATGTTTTTGTCATGGATTCCGCAAATAGCACATATTATCATGTCAAAACATATAATCAATTCTAACATACGCATATCAATTAATGACATATACAAGTATTCATTAATTAACACATAAAAAATTACATGCATCCTAGGGTTTCTACAAGTTTTACAAAACTAAAACCCTAATTAATAAAATTAAGGGTAATCAACCCATATTATAAAAAATTAGGGTTTACTAATTTTTAAAACCCTAGAACACCATAACATGTAATTAATCACAAAGATCCAATTTTTATGTGTTTTGATAATTAATTACACAGTATTAACGGGCTCTTGATGCCACTGTTGGAATATGTAAATCATAACAATTATATAAACATAAACACATATACATCAAAGCATGCAGCGGAAGAATAAAGGATCTAATACATGTAATTAATTAATCAAATAAAAGAAAATGCGTACCTTTGATTTCTAGCAAAACAAGAAATCAAACTTCTCTTTTCTTCTCAAGAACAAAGAATAGGATTAACGTGAAACCCCTTACCGTTTTGTTTCACAATCCAAGATGGAATAACTAAAGTAAGTTATTACCGAGGTCTTGTACACACGTACTATAACCAACTAACGTTAGATGCTAGTGTAAAGACATGATTTAAACCAAAACTATTTTGTTTAATTAAAAGGCAATCGATCCCCCCCCCACTAAAGGAAGTGATCGACCGGTTTTAAGAAGAAAAGAAGGAGAAACAAATTTAGGGCTAAAGTTACAATGCACAAGGTAAAAGAACTAATAACCCTTGATTTGTATTTATAGTGAAATCTTTGCTTGGAGAAAAAGGTGGTCGATTAGGGTTTAAACAACCCTTTGGCCGATCGGCCCTCACCTCCATATGGGGATTCTAGATCCTTTCAAGCCTCTAATTTTACTAACGGTCCTTCCTTTATTCCCAAACGGTCGTTAGTCAATTCTGTTAATTACTTAACGTCCGTTAGTTATCATTTCGTGTCCTAAATAATTAAATATATATCACGGTTATATATTAATTATTTCCGTTAGTCATTCATACGTAAAGTGTGCAATCCCTCGGTCCCGGGTTCGATTCTAGTCATACACGAGTTAATATATTTCCATAAACTCTAACAGAAATTTTGTGCCAAAAAGGAAGTTTTATAAGGTTGTTTGGTTGCTCAATTTTGTGTGCATAAAAGTACTTTTGCTAAGTTTCTTAAGAGGTTATTTGCAAAAAGGATTTGTTTGCGGAACTTTTTAAGAGGTTATTTGGTGACATATTGTTGCCGATATTCACTAACTTATTTGTGCAGAAAGTTTTATGTATAAGTTTACGAGCGGAGTTTGTTTCCAAATATCGTATTTGTGTAGAAAATTGATTTTGGGGTTGTTTGGATATGTACTTTTGGGGATGGTTGAACAAAAATGTCTCATTGAGGTGTTGTTTGGATTACAGTCTTAACGGATGTTTTGTGCTAAATTTTGTGTTATTGGATGCACAATTGTGTGGCTAATTTGTGCATATTTAAGGGTGTTTGGTACAATGTTACTGATTTGTGCAAAAACAATAAACAAATCATTCGACTTTGTGTCGAGGATTAGAAAGTTTGGATGTTGCAAATAGTATGTTGTAAACATTATTGCAAATAATCAAACTATTTGTTATCCTAAACGGAATTAAATTGCAACTCATGTTGCTAATAGTTTAACAAGTTGTCATTATGTGGGAAATGACTAAGTGTTAAACATAACTGTTTAGGACATAGTGAAATGTCGCGAAAGAACACACATACTAATGACAACAAACTATGTTGGTTTATGTAACTAACTTGAATGGTGTGATTGTCATTCAAAGTGAGTTGTCCTTTCACATATAGTGGAACATGTTTATTGTGTGAATGATTACACATTGGAATTATGTGATCGTAATCACATAATAATTTGAGATCACTTATAATTATATGATCTCAAGTGAATTTTGATGACATGTTTTATGTGTAGATTTACATAAGTACCGATGTAAATTTGTCTTACGAAAGAATGTTAGTAGGTGAAGCAATGAATAATCAGAATGATGCATCTTCTGTTCATATGCTTGATTCCTTGGTCTATAGCATGCTAGACATGGAATTTGTTAATTATGAAATGGAAAATAATTAACGTCAAACATTCAAAGAGTGTATACACAAATATGAAACTTGTGTAGTGACAAATTACTAAGGTTACTCATGTCATATACTCAAAAGTGTATCTCTTAAATGAGATTGACGTTGAAAGGAAGAACCCTTTCTACAAAATTCTTGAGATAGGTTCAATGTGGGGGATTCCGGCCCAGCTAGAGTTCAAATGACACCAATCAACATTTATTCAAAATAGAGGTGTTACCCATTTGAAATACTCATGAATTATTGGAAGAACCACAGTTACGGTTTTGTTTAGAGCAAAACATAACTACTATTTGATGGGTAATTAATCTTATTAATGATTATCTGATTTCAAATCATAGGTGGCTATGTATACACTCTTTCTTGAAATGATCACTAAATCTAATTTTATTGCGATGGATAAATTTGGATAAGAGACAAAATGTCTATTGTTAACAGAAGATGGTGCACCAACATCGCCTAGAATGATAGTTGTATACACTATGATAGCCATTAAAGAATTGGCAGAGCATATATCACAATGTATAATGGTGAGTCAAGACATATTATGTCAATACGACAACTACTCTCAACATGAGTTATTATTTTTGACAATGTTAAGTCAAATGATTACAATGCGGAACCGCTTATAAAAGGCTTAATCTGAGAGTAAGTTAACAAGTCGTGTGGAGGAATGGGACTAAACCCCAGAAAATTTTATATGAAAGAAAACCTAACCCAGCTGACTAGAGATCCCAAGATCTGGGTTCAATAGGGCAACCTAATTGTATAAACCAATGGAGGTCACTGTGGGGGAGTTATCAATTCTTCATTCATTTAAGGGGGCTAGTAAACTTCCTAGTCCATTACTATAACAGTGACAATATGAGGTTAAGCTTGTCTCTTTTAATGATTCAATCGGAATCACCTATGTGGGAGAGAAGTGGGGTCGCTTCGAAGGGAAATGTGGGGGCGCAATTCCTAACAGCTCTCGCAGAACCAGGCTAGTGTTCATGACCATAACGAACATGACTATGAGGACTTGACGATGTCAGGGAGAATCCTGTGTGAACTTATATTGTCGTCTATATAAACAGCAGATCAGTTCAAAGACATCGTGTTCTACTGGCAGCTTGTAGGCTAAGTATATTTCACAAGGGAAGGTTCAAAGGGTAACACCTACCTATCCTATGCAGGATTCAACTGTTGGGATTTTCATTGGAAATGTGGTGTTTTCGAATCGATCTCCATTCATGTGGGGGAGTGTTGGAAAACGTTATGAGAACCAAAATGTGTCAAGGAGATATTTGTGTGAATATATATTGTCGTCTACACAAACAGCAGACAGTTCAAAGACATCAAGTTCTATTGGCTGCTAGGAGGCTAAGTATATTTCATGAGGGAAGGTTTAAAGGGTAACACCTACATATCCTATGCAAATATCAACTGCAAAACTCTATTACAACGTCGAGTTATTGAAATTTGTTTCCTTTTATCAATTTCATTCATGTTGGGGATTGTTGGAAAAATTGGTCAAATAATGGGTTTGAATGACAATTGATGGTCATCAAATACACTAATGGGAATTAACTGAATAGTTAATGTATGGTCAATTGTAACAACCCAAATTTTTTGTGTGTGTTCATGAGCCATTAGTGTGGTAATTAATGTGACCATCTTTTCTTGATCTCCTCTCCCTATACTATGAGAGCTTTTCTCATATGTCCAAATACACCAAAACATACACAACTCATCACTCCTCTCCTTTTGTGTTACCATTCATATTCCTTGTGTATCCGGTTCGTAATAGAGGGAAGGCACGGTTTTGGTTCGCCTTGATAACCCGTTTGTGCTAACGGAGTTATCCGTTGTTGTTGTATCCTGGGAGATAGTTGTTCACGATTCTCAAGCACCGTCGAGAGGATGAATCTGTTTTAAGGAAACTGTGAGCATCACAGGCCTCAACATTTTCCTTGTTTGTGTTCTTTGAGTCTATACACGCAAAAGGTTTACGGTACCGTTCTCTACACTTTTATGATTTTTTATGTTATGGTTTATTTGTCTCTAGTAGCAATAAACGTAATTTTATATACTAAAAGATTGAGTAGTCTTATAAATGAAAAATGGTCATAATAAATGGCTCACGAATTGATGGTATCATATGCAGTCTTCAACATTGATTTTCAGGCAACTCAAGCATCTCCATTAATATGCACATATTGATTTTCAGGCAACTCAGGCATCTCCAAACACAATACCACGTAATTGTGCACGACATTTATGGAGGAAGATGAATAGGAACCATACACGAAGATGAAAAGAAACCATTCATTACAACCAAAGAGAATACCATCCTCATTCACAACAAAAAAGAATGCAAGCCATCCATGATGAGGATTTTGACAAATCTCTTCATTTCAGTTTCAATAGGTATAAAAAGTATTCACCTTTTTTGTTATTTTATTGATTTAATTATATTTGACTAACGTGTTGCTAATTTACTTAGATTTGACTGAAGTGTTGTTAATTATATATATGTTATGAGATTTTACATTACTTTACTGTATCATGAAGTTATTGCATTTGATGATTTTTCAATTTATGGGTTGTTAGGTTCATGTGTATTTTATGTAGATGATGCTAAATTGACTATTTTGTGATGAGTTGATTCATGCTCATAATGTGTTTGATGAACTTTAACAGATAAAGAAGCAAGAAAACTGGACCTCATAAAATCTTTGGTCAACTAAAGGGTAATCAATTGCTCAAGAACATTAATGTTGGTTTCTTTCTTCGTAAATAGTCAGATTCTGATGAAAGGTAATTTTGTTGTATGTTTTTGGGTCCTATTATTGATCATACAACTATCAGTTATTTCAAGTTCATATGTTTATAATGACCACATAAGATACTTTACGTACTTCAGGAACGAAAATGGTTTATAAAAGATTGCATTTTTTGAGTCAAAAAATGACAGAGGTGAGGTGAGGATTCCTGAGAAGTTGGAAGAACTTAGCACCGACTTAACGGGGTATCTAGGGGAATTAATAAAAGCATCGCTTAAAGAACGAGGTTTTTTAGCCATTGCTTTATACGGTTGTTCGCGTATTAACTTGATGAGGTGAAAGTCTAAATCTTTAATGTGTTTGATCAATCTTTATGTGTTTGAATTGCGATGTTGGGGCGAATAATTTTTCAAATTAAAAACAGGAATTTGTGTGGAGCGCCTTATAACAAGACAGTAGACTGGTCTAAATGGTATATATTTGGGGCGGATGAACGTGTTGTTGCAAAGAATCATGTTGATAGTAACTATAAGCTTGCTAAAGATCATCTGTTGTCCAAGGTAATTTTTTTGTTTCCACATTATTATTTCGTACCTTTATGTTAGTATTTTTGTGGCTGCAAAACATTAGTACTTTTACATTTGACCAATGCATAACTGTGTGTATGTGTCTTCAATGTTGAATGTTGACATCCCTTTGCCGCTCTATAATTTCAGGGTTCTGTAAGAATGATGATATGTTATAAGCGTTTAATATGATAGATGAAATGAGTCGTTAAGGTTGCTGTTGCCAGTTGCCATAAATCTGATGTTGAAGAAAGAGTTTGTGGTTCAGATCATGGTGGTCATGATTTGTTAACAGGAATATTGAACTTTGATGCTTCAAAAAGGACAGTGTTGCACCCAATTAAACTGCTACAACCACCAGTTTTAAATTTGAAGATGTTTGTCAATGAAAGAAAGCAGGTCACCACCCAGGATGCAAGTAAAACGATTGATGCTGCTGCGCAAAGTTCTGCTATTAGTCTAGCTGAACCCCGGACTGCGAAAATTGTGGTGACTGCTGATCGGAAGAACAAAGCAACTTCAAATAATACGGAGAATCTTGAAGATCATCCTTCTGTTTCAGAGGATTTGGAACATCCCAAATGGACCGCCCATTGTTGAAGGTGATAATTCTCTTTACTATAATTGAAAAAAAACATTGCCCAACCAAAAATGAACCAAGAAATAAACAATATAATAGTTAAACCACAAAATATGGTTTGTTTTTTGTTTTGGAAAAGTTGTCAATCTGAATAATGTGGTTTGGGTTTGGTTGTGTACCTAAGAAAATAACAGTTCTAACTACTAATATCAGTGCAATTAGATTTGGTGTGTTAGTTAAGTGAGATTATTAAATCATTTAGTATCAGTTCCGACATGAAGTCCTTTGCTATTATGTATAGAGATAAGCCCCTATGTTATCCACAGATTGATGTTAACCCGTAAGGCCATAACACCCCCTTGATTTTTAATAGTTTAAACTAGCCACTGAGTTAAAATGCAGGTTTAGATATCAGTATAACAAGCTGTTTTAATGAGCTATTTGGACCAGCCTTGCTATTTGAACTTTAATGAGCACCTGTTGCTTATTTGAATTAACAAGCTGATAAGTAAATCTAATACGATCTCGCATTTTGAGTTTTATTACTTCGCAAGCTCTTAAACTGTTATATACGACTTGGCTTTGATTATATTATTTAAGTACATTGGAATTGAGTATTTCGGTATTGCTATCGATATAAGTTGATTTTTTTTGGCTTGATTTTGCATAATGTTAAAACAAATATCGTCCCAAAAACGTTATTTATATTTTACGATCTTTGCTTAATTTTGTTAATGACAAATACAAAGTTTATCTTTAAGCAAAAGCATAAATAAGATTAAGTCTTTTACATTTATAGTGATAAGTCTTTTAAAACACATTTACACATTACAAGTTTACTAGGAATAACATTACATACATTTACATGTTTATTTCTTAAATTAGAAACTTTATTTTCTAAATATTAGGATGACATCATGGCATGCATCATGAACACAATCTTGGAAAGATTTTGAGATATCTTGTTTAGATCTTCAAGCTAAAGAGTTGACATTTGAAGATATGGAAAGATTGTGCAAGATATGGAAAGATATGGGAATATCTTAGCTGGCCTGACATGGCGGATCCAATTTTTGGGATCCGCCGGATCCGCCAACTGTTGTTCAGCTTTGCCTATAAATAGCAAGCTGATCATTTGGCCATTCTCATCACTTACATAGCATAAATTATACATTCTTTCATTTACATATTACTAACCCATATCATTCATAGTGATCTTCCTTTTTGTAGCAAAAGAGATCAAGCATTAACAAGCTTCAACATTCTGTTGCAAGACTTGATAGTTACCTACTGTGTAACTCATTAGAATTTAGGCATCATTGTTGCATCTTTTATTCAGTAGAATCCGGTTAGTGTTTTAGTCCTCAAAACACATAGAGTGAAAGGGAGTAGTTGTACCCTTGTAAAGAACTCGACATCTAGCTTAGTGTCGGTAATTATTTAGGCGACGTCAGGTTGGTTCTGCCTTAAACTAGAACCCGGTATCTAGCTTTGTACCGGAAAAAGGTGTAAGCGACGTGTATTAAGGTTTTCTCCGCCGAGAAAGGAGTTTGTTTCTTAGTGAAGAAAAACTCTCGAGTTAGAGGCTCGAGGAGTGGAGTAGGGCAAGGAAGAGAGTTCTTGTAGCCGAACCACTATAAATCTTCGTGTTGTGGTTTGATTGTTCTTTTCTCTACTTACTTGCTTATATAGTTGATTGTGTAATTTTACTTTGAAATCACGATAAGTCACAAAGCTAATTAAATTTTAAAACAGTAAAAACTATTCAACCCCCCTTCTAGTTTTTCACACATAAGTATGCCTCTTGACATTTGAGTTTCTTTTAATTAGGTGCAACAAAATGTGGTTGGAGATTTTGATTGGATATGCTTGCTGTTCAAAGTTGTGATCATTAGTAATGTCAGAATGTTCTGCAAACAATGATAACTCACTATTCCTTTTGTAGTTACTTTCTTGACCAAACACTTGCGCATTTTGAAAGACAATTTAGGAGTGGGAAGTAGCTGCGAAGGAGCATCAAAAGATTGTTGAAGAGCGGAAGACGGCAACAGAGGAATTTTAGAATTGAGGAAATAAAAAGTTAGGAAACATTAGGTTCTTTTTAAATGATACAGTTCATGTCTTCCATTCATCATCGACTAATTATGACAACGTTGAGACCAATAAACATATATGAGGCGGGGCTAAATAGATATTATGTAATCTGACATGCTGGTATGTTGTCTATCAGTTTAGGTGAAACGGATTTAGCTCGGGAAACTCTGCACAAAGGGACAAGCTGCAGTGGCATTCACGAGTGGAATAGCAGATCAAGCTACGAACAGCGGGTCAAAGCTACGAATGAAACATGTACTTATTATTAAAGATACAAATTCATCTACCTCCAAATTATTTTACGTTTGTCCAAACAGCCCCTTAGACCGAATCTGTCCAAACAATTCCTTAGACCGAAACTGTCCAAACAACCCTTAACCATTTCTTTTTATTCTGATCTCTTTCTTTTTGTATTTTGAAATTGCAATTGATGGGTAGTTCAAATTGGAAAATGAGTTATCGTCGCGGTTTTTGGGCCATGTGAAATCAGGAGGGACTGGATGATCATTTCGTCACTGATCTTGCGAGAAAAGAACACATGTGGGCAGAGCCCAAATGATGCACTTTTCAGTTTTACTACACATGATATTGGTTACCAACATTGAAAATAGCATACTTGGAAGCATACTAATATCTGGTCTTGAGAGTGTAACTTATAGTATCTTTGTGTTTGCATGTTCCTGAAGAAGCATAAGTCATTTATTAACTTTGTAGAGCATGGAGATCCTTTACTTTTACCAAAAATATATGTTGTTGAATAGAGCTAAGATGAGTATTAAAGGCGTTTGAAGTGTACCGTTCATAATTTAATGATACAGTTGTGTAAACCAAAATGAATATAAAGTATGTTGTGACTGTCATAGTGTATACACTTTCACTAATAAATGATGTTACTGTGGAAATTGCTTTGAATGCAATGTATATTTTGAGTATACTTTCACTTACTGTAAGTATTGAAGTCTCATTGTTATAGTTGTGTTGCAAAAAAAATAATCCTTAACTTCAATGTACACACAAAAGAAATTTTATTTAATACAAAACGAGCGGGGTAGCCCGCGCGTTGCGACGGGAGTTTTTTAAAATTTTTTTATTTTTTATTTTTTTGTATATGTATTTTTTTTTTGTATATATGTTTTTTTCAATTAACATTTTTTTAATAAAAGGTTTATACAATATAATTGTTGGTTTGGACATATTTGGGCTTTATTTTTTTGTTCCGTTTTATTTTTTCATGGGCCTTTTGAAATATGGGCTTCATAGTCTATTTATCTATTTAGGTTAATATTGGCTAATTGATCAAAGTGGGTACCTCCAGTAGATCCATATTTCGATTTGAGATTGGGATCTTAGGGTTTTCTTAAAATAGGGTTTTTTTTGGGCAAGCCGTTTGTGTGAGAAGAAGGGTTAAGCCGTATTTATTATTTCTGTGGTTAGAGATTTTCCGTATCAAAATCAAAGTAAGATCTGCAAATGCGAATGCTATACTGTCTTTTTTTGTTGAAGTTTGTGCCGATTTGTTTTTTTTTGTTGGATATTTGTCTTTGTTTGTAGTGACTGTATGAGTTAAAGTTTTGTTGGTTGGTTGCATGTGATTTTTTTTTGTCGAATGACTGTGAATTTGGTTTCAATTATGTATAGCAACTGTGAAATCAACATTATTGTCTATAAAACAATAATGTTTGACTGGTGAATTGGAACTAGATGCTCGTAATAAGGACATTTTTGTTCAGAGGCTTAGGGGTTTAATGAAACTTTGAGTCTGGTTATGAGTCTGGTTATGTTGGCTTGTAAAAGTTGCTGTGATGTTGTAGGGTCATATGTTTGAGTTTAGTGTTGTCAGTATGTGAGTCTATGGTGGTGATGATCATTGTAAGATATGAAAGTTATGAATAAGATCTGTGATTTTGAGTGTGTTTATTTTTTTATCATTTGTTTAGTATTAATGTAGAAAGTAACTAAGTGCAAAAAGTAAATGTAAGTAAAAATGGTTAAAAAAAAGCATTTAAAGTTCTAATAGTAAATGCTAAAGGAGTATTACACATTAACAGTCGTATTGTTACAAAAGTGGTTTTATTGCTTTATATACATATAAAATTCTAACATGGATTCATTACCAGAAGTGACTGCAGCCGACATTGTTTTTCATTCTTTTTTGTTCTTCTTGCTGTCGGATGTCTTCTGTTGGAAGAGTTGACGTTTAGCGGTTGTAGGTGGTGGCAGCGTATCTGGTGCAAATAAACAATTAAAAAGTTAATAGAAATTGTGGTTTTCTTTGGGTTTTAAGTATATTTTAATGCTAAATAAAGTAGGTGACCTGCAGTTTGTGTAACTGGTTGTTTTCCTTGCGTTGATGTGGTTTGCGCCATTGCCAATTCTGTGTTTATTAAAAAACTGAATTAAGTGTTTGAGAACAGAAATTATGTGTTGTTATTAATTTGTTTAACATCAAGATTTAGTGACCTGGATTGTTTGTCTCTTGTGTTGCAGATACTGGTGTTGTGTCTCTGTTGGTTGTTTGTAGAGCAGTTGGGGTAGAATCGATTGCAAGAGTGGTTTGTTGCTGCTTAGGTATAGACATCTCAACATTTGGATATAGTTGTTGTGTCGTTGTTGAGCCTGCAAAAAAATAAAAAAATAAAAAAAATGATGTTTTAGTAAGTGTGCCAAATTACATGGTATAGTAAATATTTTTTTTACCTGATGGTGTGTCTTCAATCTGTTTTGGTATGTCTGCTTTGTCTAATATTTGATTGAATATGAAGTTAACTGGTGTTTGTCTTGAAGATGTGTTGTAGTGAAATTGGAAAATGTGTTTTTGGCCAATAATTGATAGTATCTCTTCTGGAAATTGTTGAGGGTCAGGATTTTCAAGTGAGTTGACCAACATATCACAACTGGTACCAACGATATCGTCTGCCTTTGGTGGGAAAAATGTGAACATAGCTGTAGCTGTTGTGTCTGTTATATATGCTTTAAAATTGTATCTGCAATTATGTGTTGGTGGGGTAAGATAATTGTACATTTTGTAAGAATAAAGTGTTATGTAACAGTACCTGTAAGTGACATATGCCAAGGGGCCATGTATTATGCATTCGAAACAGCCATTGTTATTGTCGGCTTTCGTTGTACACGTTGTGCATGAGGGGTAGTACCATTCACGTGAAGTATTAAGATCTGTAATGGTCCCTTCGCAAGTAAACCGGACACCCTTTTGTTTTTTTCAGCAAAATAAAATTCATAGTTAATATATATATATATATATATATATATATATATATATATATATATATATATATATATATATATATATATATATATATATATATATATATATATATATATATATATATATATTTTAATAATGAAAAAGTGTTTCTAGAAATTGGTTATAACTTACTGCATAGGTAGCTGGATTTTGCTTCAAAAGTGTAGCCAAGGGAATCCTGTTTCGTGTTTTTTCTTGTTCTTTGTCAGGGAATGGCTTTCTTACAATTTCCAAAGGTGGATTTAGGTTGAATGCCTCTTTGTATCTGTTTTCCATTTGTATTAAAATTAATGAATATTAAAAAAAAATAAAGAAAAAATAGTAGTAAAGGCTAGGATATGATACTTACTCTGCTTTGTATTGCTCTAGTTGTGGGATTGTGGGGTTTATACAGTAGTAAGTTGCAGGCGTTGATTCTAATTGGAAAGTGTCTCTGAACCTTGTAACTCGGCAAGAACTAACAGCTATTATGACTGGTTTTTCTAGTGCGTCAACTTCTTCTTTTGGAAAAGTTTCAGCAAGATCTTCCCATAGCGTTAGTTCAACTGAATTATGACTGTTTGAAATGAGTGTTAGAATTAAGCATGTTGTTAGCAAGAATTGTGTATTTGGTAATTGTGCTTACTTGAGATTTTGGATTTCTATTCTGCGAATTAGCATTTGGTCTCTGTTTGGATTTCCTATTTTTTCTGTTTCGCCTGATTTTATGTAACATCCTATGTAATCTGCAATTGTAGGAAAAAATGTATTTCAATTTGTAGGAAGGTGTATAGGAAAATTGAAAGTAGAAAGTGTATTGTATTACCTGTCAGTACTGGATACTGTTTTCGAGGTCTGTCGTCTGGGTTGATGACTTTGTAAGGTAAGCGGTTGTAAGATACAAAGTCAAAGTAATGGTTGGGGAACCCTGCTGCTGGTATTGGGTCAAATTTTGTAAATCGTGTAATTAAAAGTGATGTTCTGTTTTCCAGCGTCTGTTGATAGTTGCTTGTAGGAATACATGTGAACCCCGAGATTCGATATGCTCTTCCTGGTATAAGATAGGTCGTGAACTATTGTTTGTCGCTAACCTCTACATTTGCTTGTATTGCATGACCTTGTTAATATTAAAACTTTTGTATATAGTTATTTTGATATATATATGTAATTATGTAAAAAAATATATACCTCTCTGTCGAACAAAATTGCTCGGTAGCCTTTTTCTGTGATGTCGGGTGAATCGCGGGCAATCCATGCACGATACACTTTTGCCTCTATAATTTTGTTCCTGCTTGTTGGTTGGAGATCTTTAATGGTACTTTCAGTCATTCTGCATAAAAAAAAAATAAAAAAAAAAGGTAATCGTTAGTTTCGAATTATTATGTATAAAAAAGGACTGCAGTTTGCATAACAGGAAATTTATACTTAGCATGTACTAAGGGTAATGTATGTCAACCTGGGGTCTTTCCCATTGGTTGGGCACAATGTGCCTATCTAATGGTGTACTTCACCTGAAATCTTAAACACATATGGTCCTTTTCCATCATTTATTGACTCATCAATTTCTGCCCCAAATGATACCATACTGAACATCTGGTTGTATCCCCTTATGTTGTCTAAAAAATGCTTATTTTTGAACAGGTATATCAAGCATTCTGGTGGGTCTGTTTCTTTTTCAAGGTATACCTGCCCTCCTCCACAACATTTCGTATACTTTGGGTAATTTCGATGAGAGTTCCCTTTTAATCTTTCGCCATACCAAAATATTGCATCACAATACTGACATTTGTAGTTACAATCACCTATGTCTATATAAAAAGTTGACACACCTACATGTTCAAAGCAAAAGTTATCTCAGAAATGTTAGCATAAAATATTACTTAAAAATCATAAATTGCTTTAAGTTTCATACCTTCAGCAACGTTGTCTACCGATGTATTTTTTTTCTTTTCTTTGGCTGTTTGTTTTTTCCTGACATTAGCATGAACAGCACCTGTATTGAATATAGTGCATATTAAAAAAGAGTAAAAATGATGAATATGTAAATTAGTTTTAAAGTAGTTGGGTTTACCTTATTTGTCATTGTCAGGTGCACTCACATTTGATTCATTGATATTATGTATAAGACATGGCAGACTTTCTTGGATGGTATCAAGTGCAGATGGTCCTTAAACTGCAGATGAACACATGGTGGCATCATCTTTTAAGGTTTGACCAACTGTTTCTGTAGTATGTAGTGTAGATGGTCCTTCAAGTGCAGATGAACACATGGTGGCATAATCTGTTGGTATACCATTGTTTGTCTGTCGTCTGTATCTAGCTTGCTTTTTTAACCTTTTTTTTTTTTACCTTCAGCGTCTAACTCGCATGGAGGTTGCATATGCAATACTTGCTTACCCTCTAAGTTATGCATAAAATTTTCAAACTGGTTGAATCTACCTATCCCCATAGATATTGTATTTCTAGACATTTTTTAAACCCTACAGTAGGATGTTTAAGACAATACACAATATGTAGCAGACAACAGGTTGTATATGATAATATAAGTAATAACTATGTATGGAATCTACAATCCTGGACAAAATTTTTTGGAAATATACATATATAAGTGTAAATAATAGTAAAATACAAAGTTGATTATACATAAACATACCTGCTAATGGCTGTATGATCAGAAAATGATGGAAATTTATGCGATTTTTTTCTGCAACTTAAGTTTGTATTTGGTGGCTGTATGATTAGAAAATGATAGAAGTTTCTGGGATTTTTTACACTTGCAGGTTTGCTAGGAGTATATAAGTATCTGAAGTTGGTATTTGTGCAAGAATACATGCTGCTACAGTAATGCTAATGTGGCACAATTTGGTGATACTGCTACAGTAATCTGTGTATTTAAATATTTCACTTGTAATTAAGCAGTGTTTACAACAGTAATTGCATGGTCATTAGAACATTTTTTGTATTTTTTTATTTCATGAATAGTTGCCGGAACAGTACTCTCCTATGCTCACAGCCACACATTTTGGCCATAATCACTTTGCTAATGACATGTACAAACAATAGAAGCATGAAGTACAACGTTGTGAAGCAACCCCCCCCCCCCCATCCTGGGTTTTTAATATATATATAATAAGTGTTGGGAGTATTAAAGATTGTTTATAGTACGTACAAGACCTTTTAGTTAAAGCTTCTTCCATGGATTAGGCTACAGGAGTGTAGAAGATTGTATCATGTGTTATCTACTATTACTTGCCATGCTTAGATCAAGACATCACGTATACCAAAAAGTGAGAGTTTCAAACATGACAAAAACCAAAACATGAAAGTTTCAAACCTGACAAAAATTAGTGCTGAACATTCCGATATGAACACTTAGACAGAGCCCGTGTGCAACGCACGGGTCTGAATGACTATACATATTAAAAAATTACATTTGAAGAGACTATTTCAAATGTAACATCTTGAAAAAAGTCTCTTAACATATACACTTTTAATGTCAATAAACTATTTTAAATGTGTGTCATGCTTAGAAAAGGTGTGATACCATCACAACTTAGATATATAATGACGAAAATAAGTGCCGAAGATTACGCTATGAACACTTATATACAGCCCATGTGCAACGCACGGGTCATCATGACAGGTATACTACAAAATGTATGTATTTTTAAATCATTTAATGTATTACACATAGATAACACGTTCTCTTATATTTTTCTTTGATTTGGTAAATGTCTTAATTTATTATTAGTTACCTAAGGGGTGGTTTAGTGGTAAATGTCTTAATTTATTAAATAGATTAAACGGTCCCAAATGTTTATCAGAGTCTTCTATGACCATGTCATGCCCTGCCAAAAGCCTCCAGTAGCGTGCTATTGCTTAATACCTGAAAATACATGCTAAAGTGTCAACACGAGGTTGGTGAGTTCATAGAGTTTAGTGCAAAATGTAAAGTATTTGAATAATGATTTCCCAGCAAAGGCATTGTAAATCCACCCAGTCCCAAGTCCCGCCCATACAAGACTTGCAACCTGTGTGTTTACAACCCACTGCCAAATAAGTTTTGGTTTATGTAAACAAAAGTAATATATGGACCAAGATTCAAAGATAAGTGTGACAATGTCGCTATATAAAGATAAGTGTGAAAATGTCGCCATCTAATCAATGCTGACAATGTCGCCATATAAACAATTCTGACAATGTCGCCATATAAATAAATCTGACAATGTCGCCATATAATCAATTCTGACAATGTCGCCATATAAACAATTAATAATGTTTAAAAGACAAGTCACATTACAAGTAAAACAAGCATGGTGTTTAATTGTAAAACGAACAGTGAGTTTAAATGTAAAACGAGCATAAAGTTTAAATATAAACGAGCATGTATTCTCCCCCAAAACAGTTACAAAACAAGTAAAAGTAGGGGCCATGAACTCACCGAAAATAAAGTGCACAATCAAGTGAGATAATGAAGGAATAACCGCGAGAATCCTACGAGCAACCTATATATATATATATATATATATATATATATATATATATATATATATATATATATACGCGTGTCTTAGCTTCTAAAAATAATGATACATTTATCTCTATATGCCATGTAAGTTGTAACCTCAATTATGCTTGGTACATAATGTTTGAATAATTTTCAAGGTTGAATGATTTTACAAATATGAAATATATTTCTTACCCAATTTCAAGTTTTAAATCATATTTTGACTTTAAGTCCAACATGAGTCATAAAGGTCTAAAATAAGTCCAAGGGTTCAATCTTAAGTCAAAAGGTTCAAATTATGTCTAAGGGTCCAAAATATATTAGGTGGTTCAAAATAAAAGCTCAGGGTCCAAATATACAAGTTATCAATCTTTTGCATCTTTTAATTCCAAAGTTGATGGAAGTTTTATACACTTAGCCACTTTCAAAAATTTGTATCTCCCAAACTGTAAGTCTAAAAATTATATTCTTTACATCCCTAGCTTCATCTAAGTCCCTACTTTACTGTAAAAATAAGTTTACTCAAAAATATCCAAGTATAACCACTTTTTATAATTTTTGTTTACAAGTCAGTCCCAAAGGTTATATTGACTGAGTTTTAGGTCTTGCCAAAAAGGCTATATCTTGAAATCTACAGACCCTATGAAGGTGAAATCAATTGGAGATGATAGCCCTATTTCTCTAGATCAGGCTACATATTTGCTATTTAAAAAGTTATGCTATAAAACTTGAGTTTTGCCCCAAATGGGAACAGTACATCAGATCTGACTGTTTTTGCCACAAAAATCATATCTTAATCATCGGGTATCGTCACGGGGATCACCACCCGAAAACATAGATCTACAACCACATATTTTTCCCTTAGGCCCAAAGTCTACTGATCAGCACAGTTAATTCCGTTTTTACCCCTGATCAGAATACTATTTTGCATGTTAAGTCCTTTTAGGGTTTTCTTGTAATTTAAATTGTGTACCAAGTATAATCAAGCATAAACAACTTATGTAGCATATAAAACACATAATATGACATGAATATCAGTAGTGAAATGAATGAAAATAATGAGGGTTGGTTCCTTACAAAAGATGAAGAACAAGAAATATCAAGAACAAGGACACTAGACCTAGATTAACCCAACAATACTTGCATAAATCTTGGACTAGTAAAATCAAAACACCAAGGGGTGTTTGTGCTTGAAACCCACGACCAAGAGGAGAGAATGAGTAGAAATTTTGAGCTTTTGCATGTAAAATGAGAAGGTAGGTGTGATATTTGGAGATATAGATCTTGTGGCAAGTTTTACTCAACACTTGTCTTAACTTTTGGACAAGTGTTGAGGTGTGTGGTATACATGGGGCGGCAAACACATGGAATAAATAAGGAGGTGCATATTTTTGTTATTAGTTTAAGTACTTAGTGTATTGTGTAGTGTAGGTTGCTCCCGGTAATCAAACGTAGGGTTTTTAAGACACATAATGCAATATCAGGTAACGTAAAATTGCAAAACTTCTAAAAATATAAAAACTTGTCATCATGACCTATTTTATTATTTTAGATGAGTGGTGAGTTCACCGGAGGGTATAAATATAATTAAAATCTAAAAACGAAGGTTTAGAACGCGTAAGACGTAAAAGGTGCAAGGTTTACGTAAAATGGAAAAAGTGAACAGTGACGTTTAAAATAGAATTGTAAGGAACCAATGACGCATAACAAGTGTAGACTGGACATAGTCTAGTCTATGTGAAGTGTTCTTACTGGTGATACATGAATACGCTGCTAAACCATACTGGTTACGCGCATTTGAATACCCGTAAACCTAGTTTACGTAATGATAAATGATAACCATGAATAGTGATTGGTGAATAGTAAATGATGTAGTATTTTTATTCCAAAGAAAAAGGCAACGAATGCGTTTTCCCCGGGTCGTGTCCCAACGAAGGTCGAATTCGAGTTTTTTGTTTCGGTGTCGAATATGTGAAGTGAATTGTGAAAAGAGTGATTGATTGGTGATTTAACACTACGAATAATAAGTGAAATATGAAATAAAAACAACTAATTATGCTAAAGAAACAACTAAGCTAAGCATGCGAACCTAAAAACGAAAATTTGAATTTAAAAACGTTACGCGACGAATTTAAAAACGTAAATAAAAGTGATTTTCTAAAATTTAAGCCCTAAAAATATAAAAATAATTTTCCTATATTAAAACTGATAAAAGAAAATTTCTGGAAAAAGAAAAATATTTTTTTGACTTTTTAATAATTTTTTATGAATTAAAAACTAATTAAAACTATTTAATTGATTTAAAAATATTAAAACAACTTGGAAAAATCTGAAAATTTTTGAGTAAATTTAAAATCAAAGAAGTAATCTAGGAAAAATAAAATCAGGACAAGAATAAGCTTAAATCAGCTAAACAGCCTAATAAGCACTTGTGAAATAAGCACAAAATAAGCACAAGCTGTCCAAAAATTCTCAAAAGCTCTAGTATCATGCAATGGACTAATTTAAGCTTAAAACAACTCAGATAGATCAAATAAGCTAAAGGAATAAGCTACAAAGTTGCTGCACATCTTATTTTCAAGACAGAACTAAAACTGCTTTCTACCCTACTTTGCAGCTAAGAATTAAGCTGAACCAGGCCTTAATTGGGGAATCCAGAAGAACAATAAGAAAGCTTATATGGAAATCTATTCTGAAACCAAGAATGCCCAAAATTGGTGGCCAATTACTCACCTAATTCTACCCTAGACCAGATCCTGATGGAGATATGAAACTGTGCAGGTAAAATCCGGTATTATGGCAGAATTTGCAGACCTTTCTAAGCTGTCTAAATAAGCTAGAATTCCCAATCCCAGATATTATACTACAAGCTAGCTATATCAACTATCTACAAACCAAAAATTAAAGTCTCAGCTTATCTGGTTAAGCCACAGATAAGCTGAGATCAGCAGTTATGGACTGCACAAAATGGACTGTGACAGCAGTACTTAAAAAATGGCGCAAACAAGTGAAATACTAAACCACAACACCTTAGCTCTTGTAATCTTACTTCAACAACTAAAAGTGATCTATGAATGTCAAATTTGGGGTCCCAATAAGCTCAGCTTATGCTGAGCTTGTTGTGGGCAGATTTTGCTTCAAATTTTGAACTTACTAATTCAAATCCTAAGGTAACCTCAAAATAGCTTAACACTCTTAACTAACAACTTGTATATCCTCCAATAAGCTCTATTGAACTTCAGATAATGGCAAATACACAGTACACAAAGCTTATGACCTCAAAAACCCTTTATGCCAAACACCCTATAAGAGATAGAAACTGCAATTCTACACTATAATCCACCAAAATAAGCTATAAAACTAAATGTCTAATGATTTTCCAACTTTTAAATCATCTAATTAGTAATATGCAGAGCCTCAATAAGCAATTAATAAGCTATAGCTATCCTAACTGTTTTAAGCTAATTATGACTTATGAATACCAAAATGAGATCTACCCTATCAAATACTTATCTATAAGCACTACAGAGATCATCTAACTATTATTACTCAAAATAAGCACTATATTATACTAGAATAAGCAGTAGCACAGTAAAGCCTAAGAAAAATGGAATAACATGAAGCTTACAAGAAGAAATGATGAGTGCTCAGATCTGAACTAAACAGATAACACCCAGGCTTTTCACATAAGCCAAATATCACCCAATAAGCTACTCAGAATCAGCTTATCCTTCCTGAACTGCTTATTTGACCATATTTTGACCTGTTGACTTTTGCTTTGACTCTTTTGGATTTCTGAAACAAGGACTGAATTGTACTAGACCTAAGCTTATAATAAGCTACTGAGCTTATATAAGCTTGTAAATTAATGAAATTAGCTTATTGAAGCTAGGATTACAATATTTTTTTTATTTTTTATTTTTGAATATTTTTGGAATGAAAAGAACAACTATGAAATATAAAATTAAAATAAGCTGAAATGAACTTTAGATTAAGCAAAAGAGACAGACAATAAGCCAATATCAATTTAGCAAACTAAGTTGGGACAGGATCAAAAGAGACTAAAAATACTTTCATTAATCAATGGTAAAAATTACAAAAGGAATTTAAAAACTACAATTCAGAAATAACTTTGACAGCATAACACTAAATTAAAAACTACATAAAAATTACTAACTAACTAACTCCAAAATGAAGAGAGGAGAGCCCAATTTATAGCCGAGAGAAGAAGGATCTAGTAGGAGAGCTCTCATTCGCCAAGCTGGCAATCCGTGTGCATTTGTCCTTCTTTTAGGCATAATCCAGCCCTTGATCATCTATCAATCATTTCCCAATCAATCACAGCCCTAGGATCAAGTGCTGTGAGGTGTTCGGACCAATAGAGTCTTGCCACGTTTCATTCTTGTGTCATAACATTCCTCTTACATGTCAGGTGTCAGGTGAAGTTCCAATCGTACCCTTAATTGCTGTAATTGTTGTGTGGGGTGAATTAGGGTTCGTGAAACAATATTTTTTCTGGGTAAAAAGGGGAAAAGGGCGCGGGTTGTTTTTTATTTATTTATATTATTTTGACTGTGTGTGATTGTTGACCGGGTTTAGTTGGTGGGTCGGGTCATGGGATTTGGTATAGGGGTGGTGGACTGGGCTGGGGGTTTAAATGAGTTGGGCTTTTGGGTTTTAAATATTGGATTGGGTATTTGGGAATTATGGATGGGGATTAGTAATAGATCCGGATATAGTGTTATAAGGATTTGTAGTTCAACAAAAGTACATGGACCAAAATCGTAATTGCTGGAATTCAAGGGATTAATTTTGCCAATCTTCAGATTTGATCCAAGGGCTTGTTTTGTTATTCTTTGAAACTTTGAGGGTTGATTTTGACTTTTGAGCATAAAATTCTTTCCCGGCTTCGGCTTTAAATATCTTTTCCATATCTCGTGCTCGTTTTCCCGGTATTTGCTTGATTTTGTCCCTTTTTCTCGATATCCGTTCCTGCACATAAACAAACACAAAAACACAAATATCTTTGGCAATTTGGTTAGTTTTTGGTCGTTTTGGTCTGATTTTGGTAAATAAAAGGTATGTGAATAAGCACATACCAAAATCCCCCAGACTAAGCTATTGCAATGTCCTCATGCAATGTTATAAAAACACGTTTTTGAAACCGAAAATTTCCAATCTCTTTTTACTAACTTTGAGAAGTAGCAAAATTTTCAAAAGAGATTAAGAAATCTTAAGTTCTAAAAACTCCCCGATTTTCCCTTTTATTCTATTTTTGTATTTTCCTTATTATCATGTGACGGCTTTTGTTGACAATCGTTATCTCACGATAACTTTTAGGGTCTTCGAGCAGGAAACACGACTCATAAAGAAGTGATCATACGGATAAAATTCGTCATTCCTGATTTTTCACGAGCCCCCAAACTAAGCTTAAAAACGAAATCATTGTTATTTACAAGTTAGATTGCCAACACTACCCATAAAGCTAATTGTGGATTCTTTGTTCCCAAATTCCTATTTTCCTCTATTTATTTTATTTTTGGTGAGAAATGAATTTCTTCAAATTCTCATTTCGATAATTTTAGTCCGATAAAGATACCTAGTTTAGACGCTAAGTAGTTTCCAAACCTTCCCTCAAAAACCGTTGCATACAAAAATGAGGTCCACATCAAGGTCTCTGATTTAACACGATTTTGAGGATATCCCTTTTATATACGACCGAAACAACTCATCTACGAGTCCAGAGACAGAAGCTTTTATTAGGACACCCCCGGAGTCGAAGTTTGGAATTTTTAACATTATTAAGCACATATATGTATTTAATCCTTAGCCCTTTATAACAATCACAACATCGGCTGCGAACCGGCAAGATGTGATAGTCTATTATGACCTTGGAATTTTTCCTCTGCCTTTATTAGAAGTCTACAACATCGGCTGCGAACCGGCAAGATGTAGAAAACTTTTTATGGCTTTGGATTATTATTATACATTATCATATTCATTAATTATTTGTGTTGCCAAACCCCAAGTCCTACGGCTTTTATAAAAATCCCAACATCGGTTGCGAGCCGGCAAGATGGAATAGTCTATTACACCGTAACACTGACAGTACCTTGATGTGTACCCAACTTTCATAAGCAAGGATTCTCTAAGGAGGAAATAAAAACTAATTATCGCCAAAACCAAAATACCTTTAATTATTCCTAGATTTCTATTTTTGGGTGAAACAAGCTTATGGGAACAAAAAGCCACAAGTAACTTTGATGAGCTCTAAAGAGATCCAACTACTCCACGTTTAGCAATCTAACTTATAAACAACTCTATCATTTTTCGTTCTTCGCAAATTTAAAATCTTAAATAATAAGATCCGCGAATGCTTAGCCAAATAATCAAGCCATGCATATATAAAGTCGATACGGGAACTTGCAAACTCTTAAAAAGAATTCGCATTTTATAGCTCCTTGTGTAAAAGACTAGCACGAGCTTATAGATTATAAATGGTTAAGGGGACAAGCAAGGGCTCAACACGCCCGGTCAAGTCAGAATTTTATTCCTACTCTCACCAGCGGAAAGTCAACAAAAATGTCAAAATTTATTATATTTTTGCAAAAAATTTTAAAATTTTCTCATTTTTTGGATTTTTTCAATTTTTTTAGGAAAAACGGGATTGCATGAGAAAACGGCAAAAATGCAAGGCAAAAATCAAATCGACAGATTACCCCCCCAGACTAGAACGAAACATTGTCCTCAATGTTTTAAAGGTGCGGGTATCCCTACAAAAATCTAAGGCCGTTTATTAATTATGCCAAAAGATAGATGTAAAACGATAAGATTTAGGATATTGATAAGCAGCGAATGATGAAACTCGAGTGGAGATATGCAAACAACGAGCACGAGAGTCTTCAATCATCGGGCAATCCTGGACATACCACAGAAAACACGAAACACAAGATATGGAAGAGGAGATCTCTTTATGTTTTATTAGAAATAAGATAAGAGGATAGATGGATAAGCATGGGGTGCCTCCCACGAAGCGCTTGTTTTTGGTAACCGAGTCACATGAGCTTGACTCGACCCCGAATTTAATTGTCCTTGGGGGAGCATGTGGAAAAGATAATCTCCATCGGACTTTCGTTCAAGATGTTTGGATAAACATTGAAGCACAAGAAAGTTCCATTCCGATGAGATACCCACGGTATGAAGAAAGAATAACCAGAAATGGTGATACCGGGGTCAAAGATGGTATCCTCACTCCCGACGGAGTGAAGGATAGGAGAAGTCACAGCATATGTGATGAAGAGCATAAAGATTTTGATGATTATCATGCAAAGCTCTTCATCATCAAAAGAAATTTTGTCATAAGTCTTGGGCGGGAGGGTTGGGATGAAAACTTCATGAGAAGGTATACCTCCCCCCAGACTAATATCTTCCTCAAGATCAAAATAGAAATGATCGTATTCCGGAGGAGATATAAAGAGAGAAAGATCGGGATGAGAAGTGGGATTGCCACTACTCTCCTCTGCCGTATGAAAGATAACATTCTTAAAATCGGGTAAAGAATCATCTCCCCCTGGATCAATTTCCGACGATATTGAATCATTCTCAAGAAAAACCTCGATCTCTTCCAAAGTGAAATCACTTCCCTCAACCGGTGTGAGAGAAGGGGAAGAGTCGGAAATGATAGGTTCATAAGTCGGAGTGGGATTGCCACTCGAAGATTTAACCGAGAAAAAGTCACTATCCTCAACGGGGATAGGAGATAAGGAAGGAGAATTGAGCACAAAATCAGTAGATGGAGTTGGATTGTCATTCAATGATTCGATCTTAGAAATTAGAAGATTGATATTCAATAATTTTTCACGAAGTATATCATCCTTGATCGTCAGAAGAATATCAGTGTCAATCTCTCCATCAACGAGCTCAAAATGGGGAGGTGATGCCTCAACATAATCGATGTCTCCGTAAGAATCGTCATCACTCGAAGTACAATCATCGAAAGAAGTCTCAAAATTATCGAGAAGAGGCAAATCACAAATTTTGACGGAAATACCCTCGGACTCACTTTGGATTGGGACAAGGTCCTCAACACTAGACTTTATTACTTTGTCCGATTCCGTTGCCGGAATAGTGCTGAGATGCTCGTCCCCCATTATGAGAGAGTTCTCTGGGTCTATCTTCGGTAAGACGGGAGGGATTGCAGCTGACGAATTCTCATAATTCTCCTTCATTTGGATAGAATCCTCATCATCATCGTCAATGTGAACGAAAGTCTTGCAAAATTGGGCACTCACTTTAGCTGCTTGCTCTTCGGCTAGGAATTCTCCAATTGATTCTTCATTGCGAAATTGGGAACTTACTACCGGTTTGTTTTGTGCAGTGCGAACTTTCGATTTATTTTCGATATTCGTCATGAGGTCCTTCGGAGTTCGACAATAGATATTGCCACCGGCGGCAGTATTAAACGAATCTTGATCCGATTGAGTTAAAGCATTATAGAATATATCAACTTGTTGCAATTCCGAAAAACCGTGATGTGGGCATTTCCATTTTAAATATTTGAATCTCTCCCAAGCCTCGGCAAAAGTCTCATCAAAACATTGTTGAAAATTCATGATTTCTTTTCTGAGCTCAAATGTTTTGGAATGAGGATAAAATCGATTTAAGAACTTTGATGCAAGATCATTCCAAGTGGTGATGGAGTTAGGAGGTTCATAATCAAGCCATTTCCTGGCTGCTCCTTTAAGTGTTAACGGAAACAAGATTAACTTCACCGCATCATCAGGCACTTGATGTAGTTTGAAAGTTCCAGTTATTAGAAGAAATCTGCTGATGTGTGAATAAGGATCATCATTTTCAAAACCATGGAAAGGATTTATGAAATTAAGTAACTCGACGTTTATTTCATATTCATCCGCAGGAATTGGTGGAATAACGATGGCCTTTTCAAATCGAACAGTAGGTATGCGAAGTAATTCCTCCATAGTACGCGTGTCCGCCATAAGAATTAAACAATTTAGAGGGATAAGAGGGGCAGAATTAAACAGATAAGAGGATAAAGAAGATTTTTTTTGGGTTTTTTTAGAAACATGGAAAATCACAAAGGAAAAATGGAAAAATAATTTTGAAAAGAAAATCTTTTTGGATTTTTATATAAAAATTAATCACAATATTTTTGGATTTTTATTTTTAAGAAAATTTAGAATTATTATCTTTTTGGGTTTTTATTTTTAAAAGGAATTATTTATTTTTGGTACCGATCCCTCAATCGATATCCGTTTCTCTTATGACTACTCGCAGAGTGGCGGGAGAAGCAAAGGTCCACTCGAAGGTGATTAAAAACCCGCCTCTTTCGGTCTGCAATTTAATGTCAAGACCATCCTTAAACCACTTGTATAGGTTGTAATCAAAAGATAATCCGAAAATCAATTGATTTCACGATTTTTTTGTTGTTTATTCGGAATGGTTTACAACACTTTCAATAAAGTGAGGATTTATTTTATTTTTGTATTTTTGAAAACACTTTAGGAAAAGTGTTTTATTTATTTTCTTTTTGTATTTTTTTTTTAATTTTTATAAAAACGAATAACTTCCGAGGAATGGTCTTCAAAACACGATCCAACGAACGAAATTTAAACTCTTCTCAAGCCTTCCCCGGAAGCGGCGCCATTTTTTTGATGTAGTATTTTTATTCCAAAGAAAAAGGCAACGAATGCGTTTTCCCCGGGTCGTGTCCCAAAGAAGGTCGAATTCGAGTTTTTTGTTTCGGTGTCGAATATGTGAAGTGAATTGTGAAAAGAGTGATTGATTGGTGATTTAACACTACGAATAATAAATGAAATATGAAATAAAAACAACTAATTATGCTAAGGAAACAACTAAGCTAAGCATGCGAACCTAAAAACGAAAATTTGAATTTAAAAACGTTACGCGACGAATTTAAAAACGTAAATAAAAGTGATTTTCTAAAATTTAAGCCCTAAAAATATAAAAATAATTTTTCTATATTAAAACTGATAAAAGAAAATTTCTGGAAAAAGAAAAATATTTTTTTGACTTTTTAATAATTTTTTATGAATTAAAAACTAATTAAAACTATTTAATTGATTTAAAAATATTAAAACTACTTGGAAAAATCTGAAAATTTTTGAGTAAATTTAAAATCAAAGAAGTAATCTAGGAAAAATAAAATCAGGACAAGAATAAGCTTAAATCAGCTAAACAGCCTAATAAGCACTTGTGAAATAAGCACAAAATAAGCACAAGCTGTCCAAAAATTCTCAAAAGCTCTAGTATCATGCAATGGACTAATTTAAGCTTAAAACAACTCAGATAGATCAGATAAGCTAAAGGAATAAGCTACAAAGTTGCTGCACAGCTTATTTTCAAGACAGAACTAAAACTGCTTTCTACCCTACTTTGCAGCTAAGAATTAAGCTGAACCAGGCCTTAATTGGGGAATCCAGAAGAACAATAAGAAAGCTTATATGGAAATCTATTCTGAAACCAAGAATGCCCAAAATTGGTGGCCAATTACTCACCTAATTCTACCTTAGACCAGATCCTGATGGAGATATGAAACTGTGCAGGTAAAATCCGGTATTATGGCAGAATTTGCAGACCTTTCTAAGCTGTCTAAATAAGCTAGAATTCCCAATCCCAGATATTATACTACAAGCTAGCTATATCAACTATCTACAAACCAAAAATTAAAGTCTCAGCTTATCTGGTTAAGCCACAGATAAGCTGAGATCAGCAGTTATGGACTGCACAAAATGGACTGTGACAGCAGTACTTAAAAAATGGCGCAAACAAGTGAAATACTAAACCACAACACCTTAGCTCTTGTAATCTTACTTCAACAACTAAAAGTGATCTATGAATGTCAAATTTGGGGTCCCAATAAGCTCAGCTTATGCTGAGCTTGTTGTGGGCAGATTTTGCTTCAAATTTTGAACTTACTAATTCAAATCCTAAGGTAACCTCAAAATAGCTTAACACTCTTAACTAACAACTTGTATATCCTCCAATAAGCTCTATTGAACTTCAGATAATGGAAAATACACAGTACACAAAGCTTATGACCTCAAAAACCCTTTATGTCAAACACCCTATAAGAGATAGAAACTGCAATTCTACACTATAATCCACCAAAATAAGCTATAAAACTAAATGTCTAATGATTTTCCAACTTTTAAATCATCTAATTAGTAATATGCAGAGCCTCAATAAGCAATTAATAAGCTATAGCTATCCTAACTGTTTTAAGCTAATTATGACTTATGAATACCAAAATGAGATCTACCCTATCAAATACTTATCTATAAGCACTACAGAGATCATCTAACTATTATTACTCAAAATAAGCACTATATTATACTAGAATAAGCAGTAGCACAGTAAAGCCTAAGAAAAATGGAATAACATGAAGCTTACAAGAAGAAATGATGAGTGCTCAGATCTGAACTAAACAAATAACACCCAGGCTTTTCACATAAGCCAAATATCACCCAATAAGCTACTCAGAATCAGCTTATCCTTCCTGAACTGCTTATTTGACCATATGTTGACCTGTTGACTTTTGCTTTGACTCTTTTGGATTTCTGAAACAAGGACTGAATTGTACTAGACCTAAGCTTATAATAAGCTACTGAGCTTATATAAGCTTGTAAACTAATGAAATTAGCTTATTAAAGCTAGGATTACAATATTTTTTTTTATTTTTTTTTTTTGAATATTTTTGGAATGAAATGAACAACTATGAAATATAAAATTAAAATAAGCTGAAATGAACTTTAGATTAAGCAAAAGAGACAGACAATAAGCCAATATCAATTTAGCAAACTAAGTTGGGACAGGATCAAAAGAGACTAAAAATACTTTCATTAATCAATGGTAAAAATTACAAAAGGTATTTAAAAACTACAATTCAGAAATAACTTTGACAGCATAACACTAAATTAAAAACTACATAAAAATTACTAACTAACTAACTCCAAAATGAAGAGAGGAGAGCCCAATTTATAGCCGAGAGAAGAAGGATCTAGTAGGAGAGCTCTCATTCGCCAAGCTGGCAATCCGTGTGCATTTGTCCTTCTTTTAGGCATAATCCAGCCCTTGATCATCTATCAATCATTTCCCAATCAATCACAGCCCTAGGATCAAGTGCTGTGAGGTGTTCGGACCAATAGAGGCTTGCCACGTTTCATTCTTGTGTCATAACATTCCTCTGACATGTCAGGTGTCAGGTGAAGTTCCAATCGTACCCTTAATTGCTGTAATTGTTGTGTGGGGTGAATTAGGGTTCGTGAAACAATATTTTTTCTGGGTAAAAAGGGGAAAAGGGCGCGGGTTGTTTTTTATTTATTTATATTATTTTGACTGTGTGTGATTGTTGACCGGGTTTAGTTGGTGGGTCGGGTCATGGGATTTGGTATAGGGGTGGTGGACTGGGCTGGGGGTTTAAATGAGTTGGGCTTTTGGGTTTTAAATATTGGATTGGGTATTTGGGAATTATGGATGGGGATTAGTAATAGATCCGGATATAGTGTTGTAAGGATTTGTAGTTTGACAAAAGTACAAGGACCAAAATCGTAATTGCTGGAATTCAAGGGATTAATTTTGCCAATCTTCAGATTTGATCCAAGGGCTTGTTTTGTTATTCTTTGAAACTTTGAGGGTTGATTTTGACTTTTGAGCATAAAATTCTTTCCCGGCTTCGGCTTTAAATATCTTTTCCATATCTCGTGCTCGTTTTCCCGGTATTTGCTTGATTTTGTCCCTTTTTCTCGATATCCGTTCCTGCACATAAACAAACACAAAAACACAAATATCTTTGGCAATTTGGTTAGTTTTTGGTCGTTTTGGTCTGATTTTGGTAAATAAAAGGTATGTGAATAAGCACATACCAGTAAACGATGAATAGTAACTTGTCGAGGTTTGAAAAATGACCTGAAATTACGAATTGTCACAGTCGCCCACCCAAAAAGGAATTTAGTCCCTGAATTCAATTAGTGTTGGTCTCTAGAGTGGACTCGGTGAAAAGATGAGGATATTTGAGACGCATCGCGGTGATAAAAGATAAAACATTCATTAGATCGGAAATCGTAATAGTACATGAAGTTCATACGATAGAACTTAAAGTGAAGCGCAAAAGAAATACAACACTAGGGAGTTTAGGTTTCCGTTTATTTTTAGGGCAGAAGTTCTTGGTTCATGAACATTGTTGTCGTCCTCAATGTTGTTGATGTGCTGACAATTCCCTTCTCCGATGACCTAGGCTCTACCAAGAGCTATTCCACCTTGGTTCCCGTTCCCTTGATTTCCTTGTTTTGGACATTCATTCCTGTAATGTCCTATTTCTCCACAGCCAAAACATGTCACTGGAGGTTTCTGATTTCCGAAAATGATTGGAAACTGGCATTCCCTAGTCGCATGACCAATCTTCTTACAGTTGCCACATGGATTTAGACAATGTCCAGGGTTATGATGATTTTGACACTTGTTGCATTTGGGTAGGGTACCTTGGTAACCTTTCTTTTCAGCTGGACCTGCAGCATAGTCCTTGGCGACTTCTTGCCTCTTTGGTTGTGGTTGAGTAGCATTGCCACTCTGATTGTTGTCCCAACTCCTCTTGTTGTTGTTGTTGTTGTTGTTGTTTCGGTAGTTGTTGGAGTTGTTGTTGTAGTTACGGTTACTGTTTGTGTTGCTGTTGTTGTTGTTTGCAGTCGTTCCTTTCTTTAATACCTGAGCCATAAGCTTTTGAGATATCCTAATAGCTTCGTCCAGTGAGTGTGGATCAAAAGAAATTACATCCCCTTGGATGCTGTGAGGTAGTCCACCAATGAAATTTTCTAACAGCTTCTCATTATCTGGAACCATAGTCGGACATAATGTTGCCAACTCCTGAAACCTCCTGATATATGCCTCGATATCATTTCCTGTTGTCACTAGCTCATAAAACTCTGTTTCCAACTTCTTTACTTCTGTGCGTGGACAGAACTTCTTAGTTAGAAACTTCTTGAATTCATCCCACGTAAGCTTGTGAGCATTCTCCATTCCCATGGGCTTTGCATAAGAATTCTACCATGACATCGCTTCCTCAACAAGTGTACTGGTAGCAAACTTTACCTTGTCCTCCTCTGGACAATTGCATTAAAGAAATGTAGATTCTATCTTTTCAAACCAACGAATCATAGCAGTGGCTCCTTCAGTGCCTTTGAATTTTTCGGGATCACCACTTTTAAAGTCCTTGTACGTACATTTACGCCCATTAGTACCATTAACAAGCCTGGTTGCTTCTGCCGTCTCTGCCTGAGAAGCGGCTTCAGCAGCGGCTGCAGCAGTCCGTGCAGCTACGGCCTCTCTTTCAACTACTAGTGCTGCCTCAATACTATCGGCAACAAGCTTCTTGATCTCAGCTGGTGTCATCGCTGGAGTGGATCTCTTGGGTGGCATAACTCTTCAAAACAAGAAAAGGAGAGTGAAACGTAAATAAGACGTTTCCTAAAAGTAGGTGCCATAAGGTGGCTTGTCGTAGAATGAAAGCTCAAAGTCGTGTTATGATTAGCTGACGTGCTTCTAGGCGGTGGTTCACGAGGTGATGTAGGTGTAAATGTTCTTGCAACGATTGTGTACACACAGAGGAATCTTTGAAACCTTTAGAAATCGAGTAGAAATCCAACCCGGACATAATTTTATTATAACTATTCCCAGTATTGCAAAATTCATCTCTGAGTCGGACATAGGTGGTCAGCCTATGTCCCACTGTCCCGGGTCGAATATAGATGACCAGTCTATATTCCACTGAGGTTCAATGAATTTTGAAAAACTCAGCTCAGTTATACTAATACTATGTCCGTCGTATTTAAAGGACATTTCAAGGACTAAGGCAAGTGACCAAACTCGAGGTCGAATGATGAAACTACGCAAGGAAGAGGCGTAATGTTGTGACGTGTATGATATGTGAGTATGCTTATATGAAAGACAACTATAGTAATCAACGAGAATAAGTGGGTATAATCTATCTGATAATAAGATACAAATCTCATCAAATATTTCAGCAACAAACCACAAATAAGGCATTAGCTTGGCAGGCAGGCACGTGGCGGTCATAGGGTTAAGTTTTTGGGAAAGTAGCTATAGTCTAGGTTTTAAAATCACCCAGTTCTCTATAGCCAAGGCTCTGATACCAATCTGTCACCCCCCCAGATTCGGGTCCAACGGAAGCATACATGTCGTTGGGGTGCAACTCAATTGGTATCACAACACAAGTACAAAGAACGGTTTTCATCATAATCATTTAGAATATATTTGAGAAATCAGAAGTGTTAAATTTACATTATGAAAAGTAGTGCAGAAATAGGCCTTTAAATAGATTAAACGGTTCCAAATATTTATCAGAGTCTTCTATGACCATGTCATGCCCTGCCAAAAGCCTCTAGTAGCGTGCAATTGCTTAATACCTGAAAATACATGCTAAAGTGTCAACACGAGGTTGGTGAGTTCATAGAGTTTAGTGCAAAATGTAAAGTATTTGAATAATGATTTCCCAGCAAAGGCATTGTAAATCCACCCAGTCCCAAGTCCTGCCCATACAAGACTTGCAACCTGTGTGTTTACAACCCACTGCCAAATAAGTTTTGGTTTATGTAAACAAAAGTAATATATGGACCAAGATTCAATGATAAGTGTGACAATGTCGCTATATAAAGATAAGTGTGAAAATGTTGCCATCTAATCAATGCTGACAATGTCGCCATATAAACAATTCTGACAATGTCGCCATATAAACAATTCTGACAATGTCGCCATGACAATGTCGCCATATAAATAAATCTGACAATGTCGCCATATAATCAATTCTGACAATGTCGCCATATAAACAATTAATAATGTTTAAAAGACAAGTCACATTACAAGTAAAACAAGCATGGTGTTTAATTGTAAAACGAACAGTGAGTTTAAATGTAAAACGAGCATAAAGTTTAAATATAAACGAGCATGTATTCTCCCCCAAAACAGTTACAAAACAAGTAAAAGTAGGGGCCATGAACTCACCGAAAACAAAGTGCACAATCAAGTGAGATAATGAAGAAATAACCGCGAGAATCCTACAAGCAACCTATATATATATATATATACGCGTGTCTTAGCTTCTAAAAATAATGATACATTTATCTCTATATGCCATGTAAGTTGTAACCTCAATTATGCTTGGTACATAATGTTTGAATAATTTTCAAGGTTGAATGATTTTACAAATATGAAATATATTTCTTACCCAATTTCAAGTTTTAAATCATATTTTGACTTTAAGTCCAAAATGAGTCATAAAGGTCTAAAATAAGTCCAAGGGTTCAATCTTTAGTCAAAAGGTTCAAATTATGTCTAAGGGTCCAAAATATATTAGGTGGTTCAAAATAAAAGCTCAAGGTCCAAATATACAAGTTATCAATCTTTTGCATCTTTTAATTCCAAAGCTGATGGAAGTTTTATACACTTAGCCACTTTCAAAAATTTGTATCTCCCAAACTGTAAGTCTAAAAATTATATTCTTTACATCCCTAGCTTCCTCTAAGTCCCTACTTTACTGTAAAAATAAGTTTACTCAAAAATATCTAAGTATAACCACTTTTTATAATTTTTGTTTACAAGTCAGTCCTGATGGTTATATTGTCTGAGTTTTAGGTCTTGCCAAAAAGGCTATATCTTGAAATCTACAGACCCTATGAAGGTGAAATCAAATGGAGATGATAGCCCTATTTCTCTAGATCAGGCTACATATTTGCTATTTAAAAAGTTATGCTATAAAACTTGAGTTTTGCCCCAAATGGGAACAGTACATCAGATCTGACTATTTTTGCCACAAAAATCATATCTTAATCATCGGGTATCGTCACGGGGATCACCACCCGAGGAAATGAGCAAAAAACATAGATCTACAACCAAATATTTTTCCCTTAGGCCCAAAGTCTACTGATCAGCACAGTTAATTCCGTTTTTACCCCTGATCAGAATACTGTTTTGCATGTTAAGTCCTTTTAGGGTTTTCTTGTAATTTTAAGTGTGTACCAAGTATAATCAAGCATAAATACCTTATGTAGCATATAAAATACATAATATGACATGAATATCAGTATTGAAATGAATGAAAATGATAAGGGTTGGTTCCTCACAAGAGATGAAGAACAAGAAATATCAAGAACAAGGACACTAGACCTAGATTAACCCAACAATACTTGCATAAATCTTGGACTAGTAAAATCAAAACACCAAGGGGTGTTTGTGCTTGAAACCCACGACCAAGAGGAGAGAATGTGTAACACCCCAACCCGAAAAGGGTAAAGATGTCACAACGATGGTTCTATATCAGAACAAACACAAGCATTTGACATTAATAATACAATAGAATTCAATGGTTATAATGGAAATATGAAACTACAAGGTTACAATACAAAAGTTTCTAAGTCTAACTATAAGTTCTTCTAATACTCTTCCATAGCTAGTCGGGCCTTCTATATCCGTGGTACTCTCCGCTCATACCCAGCTTCCAAACTAAAACCTGCCGCGGGAAAAAAGAAACGCGGCTGAGCTACGAAAGCTCAGTGAACAGATATAACGATACAAAGCAGTAATAAGGGATGGTGAAATAATGAAATGGCACAAGGTGTAACAAGAGTAGAAAGGACAATGGAAAAGATTATCAAGAAATGGTTACAATGGCTCAGTGTAAAGGAAACCATAACCCACCACCAGCCTAAGTCGAAACAGGTCAAGTCTAGTATCAAGTCATAGGGTAACATAAACAGTAATCCACCACGAGCCCAGAAACAGTACATATCATATCAAATCACATATCAGGGTGTATGGAGGGGTGACCTCAGCATACCAGGTACAGGGTGAGGGGATACCTCCAGGGGTTGGAGTCGCGGGCTCCCAGGATTGTGAAAGACGTGTATCGCACACACTCGTCAGTCACCAGATAATACAAGTAATACAAACAAATCAGGTCAGGTCTAGGATGCATCCATACGCCCCCAGTAGGCCACATGGTCTTCCTCTACGTAACAAGTAAATCAGTAACAGGTCAGGGACGGGACAGGTCATCACTCTCCTGCCCTAGAGTCATGCCACCGGTGCATCAATGACATGGACATGAAACCCTCATGCCTAGTAGGTGGCTCGTAGTCTCAAACTGTGGGTCAAGGTCAGGTATCAAGTCTCAGGTGTCAAGTATCTGGTATCAAGTGTCAGGTTTTATATCAAATTTCATATCAGATTTCATATCAGGGTTCATATCAGGGTTCAAGACAGGTGATCAATGCAGGGGTTCACTATCAGGAGGTCAATATCAGAAAAGTCAAATACCAGAAGGTTCATGTCAATTTATTAAAAAGTAATCCTTTTAAAATGTTTTTAAAATAAAGTGGTCTTTAAATCAGTTTTCATAATGAAAGTCTTTAAAAGCAATTTTCAAAACCTCTTCATATGTAATTTAGAAAAGTAGTTATAAAATCCTATGAACCTTTAAGTATCCCAGGGTCCTAAATATTCAGGTTACCAGGTTATGAACAGGTCATGTCAAGTATCAAGGAAACATAACAGGGTCCAAGGCAGGGTTCGAAACAAATGATCAAGACAAGAGTTCAAAGCAAAGGTTCAAGTCAAGGTTCACAATACAAGGGGAACATAGCAATGGCTTGGGGAATCCTAAACGAATCAAAATCAGAAGTCAAGAGAAACGAAGGCTCCTTACAAGAAGGGCAAAATATCTGTACCTTATTACGAATGCAAGAACACAAGAGTAGCAAAACTGACAGGGATCAAATCACTCCCTCTTTGAACCTAAAGGAGTAGAAGACATAATTACTATTTTTAGTTATCCTTCCATTTTAAGTAGCTTTCCAGATTTAGCAAGTTTCCACTTTAAGTAAGTTTACTCATTTTAAGTGATTCTCCATATTTAGTAACTCTTGTCATTAACATTCCCGTTTAATCAACTTAAAGTATTTAATGATGACCATTTTAGTAGTTCAAGGTACATAAGGTTATTTACACATGATTAAGGTTATTATGGTAGTTTTATACATTTGAGGGTTTATTAAGTAATTATGATAAGTTTAAGGACCAATTATGCAATTATCATAAAATTAGGGTATAAAGTGTAATTATTGTAAGGTTACAGGTTCTTACAAGTTAAGTCCTTTAGTATTAGCAAAATAACAATTTAGACCCTTTAGTATTAGAACATAAACAATTAACACCTTTTAAATGTTATATTACACTTTATCAGGTTTTAGGTATGATCTGGACCTGTTTCAAATAATTCATAAATCATAGTATAACTTCGAAATAAAATCTACAAAAATTCACAGAGATACCTAAATGTCCCTAGTATTTTACCTAATTTTTCCAGATTTTATTAACTATTAAAGTTATGAATGAAAATTCCATTTCCCTAACCTGTTCCAAAATCGTATCTGCTGAAACACCCGGAGAGAAATTAATTCTTTACCCCATCTATAAAATTTATAAAAATCTAGAAAAATTCCAGTAACTAATAGACATCTCAAATATTACCCAGTTCAAAGGACACCTTCTGATTCGACATGGTTTGAAAATTAAAATTCATAAACACTGACTAATTTTCCAGGTACACGAATTCGATTTGACACTTGTTTTTCCAAAAATCAAAAAGTGGACTTCCAGGCCTCTAAAAATTACAAGATAAATTTCTCCAGAAAGCTATTTCATTGAACTTAGTTTTAGACTCTTAAAACACCCAAAAACACGTTCACATCATTTAGTTACATTCGATTTAAGTTGGGTCTTTTCCTGGATCAGTAGCAGTTTTCACAGATTCATGCATAAACTTAGGGTTTTATCATTCTAACTCTTTAATTCATGACACACAACGATTATAGGTTAATCCATAACATATTTAGGTCGATTATAACAGGTCTTAATATAATCAAATCGAATAATTTCATCACATATACTCCTGGTCCGATTCATACATAAAGATTTTAGGGTTTTCATTACTTATCATTTTATGTAGGATATTGTTTACATGATTTATGACCAAACTCGACAAGAACACAAACACATGACAAGGAATTGAACAAAGATGATGATACAATACCCTTGAAGATCACACGAATAGCAAGAACACAAGATACCACACCAAATCAATCCTTCTCCTTCCTTGTTGGTTCGATTGGCAGGAAAAAAAAAAGAAACACATACATGGCTCGGTTAGGGCTTTTGCAAGAATTCGAATGGATAGGAAACAATGAGAACATGATTACCTTGGAACAATAACAAGATTAGAGGCTTCTTGGCTGCAGCAAAGGGATCGACAAGAGCAGTAGCAAAAAGGAGAGCCAACACTTTTGAGGAGAGTTAAGGTTTCTTTTGGTTGTTTGTTTGTGAAGATCGGTTTTAAGAAAAAAGAAAAAAAAGAATACCGAGTTTTCTAAATGGGCCAAATAAGGGAAAGAATGGACCTTTATAATGGGCTAGACAAACCTTAGTTATCTCTTCTTGTTTCTAATTCTTTGGGCCGAAAATATTGTGTATAAAACACATCAAATGGGTTGAATAGATTAGTGTTTGATGAACTCAAATAAGTACATATTATTACTATCATTTATCCTATTAATTTGACTTATTTTACTATATTATGTATGAGGATTGATACTTAATCATTTACTTTTATAATTCTCAGTTCAAAACAAGCATTTGGTGAAACTTGGCGATTTTGGACTAATTATGGAGCAAAACATGCATAAAGTGAAGAGTCTACCGAAATGGACAAGATCAAGTCAAATCTGCTCCAGATGCGCCGCATCTCACTCATGACATGCGCCGCATCGCTATCAAGATCTCACCAGATACGATCCAAGATTTAAGAGGACATGCGCCGCATCCAAAGATAAAGATACGCCGCATCTTCTGGCGGTGTACGAATATTCCTTAATATTATAATCTTGGACCCCACGCGAAGTTAAGTACATGCGCCGCATCTACTCCTTAGATGCGCCGCATCTCACCCTCAGACAGAAACTATAAATACCCCAAAGACCAGACGAATTAAGAGTCTTTTTTTCGAGTTCCGAAGTTTTAACCAAAGACCGAAGACCAGAAACCAAGGACGAATTCAGTCAAGGCAGCAGCACAAGACACACCCAAATCAAAGATACAAGAGCTGTAAGAAGGTGCTGCATATGTTTAATTCATTAAGTAGTTTTGTTTTATTGTGTTAGTAAACTTTAATTCATCAAGATTGGTGGCTTGTGTAACGTGACAACGGAAAGGTTGCACTCCCTTAAAACTGCTTTCTCATTAATTAAAGTTTATATGTTGATGTCATTGGTGACTTTTATTAGTGCATTGATAACCTCTGTGTCTAGCTGAGCGTTGATCGGGTCGCCATGCCTCTGCCCTCGCCTGTTTATTAGATGCCTATGTATTCTATGGTCTGTAAAAAAGTAGGAGAAAGATAAACGGGATAGTCATAAGTAATCATTAAGGGTTTACTCGCCGATAAGATTAGAACCAACGAGAAAGGACTTAATCTCGGTGCGTTGCATCGAACTATACACTTCATATAACACTAGCAATAAAACAAGTGACAAACTACTTATCATAAGGACAGCCCTCTTATTGTCTCGAGTATTTATCTGTGTACGTGTGTGCTACTTGCTGATTCGTGCCTATTGGTTTAGTTTATTATTTAATTGCAACCAAATCGTGCCAGTCTCTCAGGCTGAACCCCCTTGCGTTAGAATAGGTTGTATAGCTAACTTAATATATTAAAATACTGATTAGAATAACGAGATAATACGTTCCACTCTTAGTGATCGACACTCTACTTACCATTATATTCATACAGACTGGGTACACTGCTCGTTAAGTGTGTGTGTTATTGATAAGTCGGCTAAATATAAATTTAAAACTTGAGTAGGCATTAAAACTGCCAAACCGCAACGACATACACGCGCATCAAGTTTTTGGCGCCGCTGCCGGGGAGTGAATTGTTATTATCTGTTAATTTGATTAGTATTTTAATTAGGTTTTTAATTTATCTAACCGCTAATTTTGTTGTGTATTAGTTTAATTTGCATTCATTGTACTATTTTGCATATTTTCTGTTTTTGTGTGTTATTTGTTTGCTTTTGTTTGTGTTTATTTTCGTGTGTTTTTATTTGTTTTTATTTTTCGTATTTTTTTTGTTTTCTGCTATCGTTGTACTGAGCTAAATCGAACGATACGGCGCATCTGATTTCTCAGATACGGCGTATTGCGTTCAATTTTTTATAAAATACAACGCGTTTAATTAATTCGATACGACGCATCTTTTCCCCAAGATACGGCGTATCTGTTTTTAATAAGAAATTTTTTCTAAACTTTAACGCCATACGACGCATCTGTTTCAGCAGATACGGCGTATCTATTATTTTAATTAAAAACAGTTTTCGATTAATTAAACAGATACGGCGCATCGATCTCTGTCGATACGGCGTATCTTCTGAATCAAAAATCTTATATTTTGAAACGTAACGAAAATACGGCGCATTAACTTTTGTTAATACGGCGCATTTAATTTTAAATAAATATCGATTTTTGATTATTAAAATTGATACGGCGCATTCAAATTTCTAAGCGGCGTATCTATTTTCTGAATTAAAGTCTGATTTAATTTTAACGATTATAAGATACGGCGTATCCTACTTTTTGGATACGGCGCATCGTCTGCAGATATCAGTAGCTTTAATTTTTCGTATTCCGTTTTCGTTGTTAATTTTCTGATATACTACTTTCTCGAGCATGCCCTACTGATATTTTTGTGTTGATTTCAGGAAGTGCATGACCAGGAGTTCTACGAAGAACTTGATTCAACCTTTCGAAGATCCTGAACGAGTCTTTCATTCGCTTAAAAGGCTTTTCAACACAAAAAAGCTTTGATCTTTCAAGTTCACTCGAGCTTGATTACTTTTCTGAAGAAAAAGAGGAAGTTGAAACAGAAACAATGGGCGAAAACACTACTATGGAGGAATACATGAACAGTACCCGTGCTGATTACACTTCAGGAGTTGCTAGACCAAAGTTTGATGATAAGTCAAAATTTTAGTTGAAAGGTCAGTTTCTCAAAGAGCTCAGAGAGAATGCTTTCAGTGGGACGGAACATGAGGATGCTAACGAGCATGTTGAAAAGGTCCTGGAGATTGCAGATTTGTTTACTTCAGAAGGAGTCACTGACGATCAACTCATGCTAAGAATCTTTCCAATCTCGCTAAAAGGAGCTGCTAACAAGTGGCTAAGGAATGAACCGCTAGTTCAATCACTACATGGGAAGGTTTGAAAAGCAAATTCCTGAAGAGATATTGTCCACCTGCTAGGACTGCTAAAAAGATGGAGGCTATCAACAGTTTCAAGCAAGAGCCTGATGAAACTCTTTATCAAGCTTGGGAACGATTTAAAGATTTACTGATAAAATGTCCTCAACACTATCTAACCCCTATGCAGGAGATAATATTGTTTTATCAAGGATTGGACGTGCCTACTAGACAAATCTTGGATGCTAAGGGAGCTGTGCCTCAAATGAGTGCAACCAATGCCAGGAAAGCAATCCAAGATGCTGCTGATCATTCTCAAAAATGGCACGATGGGACCTCTACTAGATCTAAGAGCAGCACTAATTTTGACGGGATTGCTGCTATTCAAGCTCAATTGGATAAAATTAGTAGAGAGATGAAGAAGCGTGATGAAAGAGTGTATGCTGCCCAAGTTGGATGTGAAAAGCGCGAAGGACCTCACTACACTAAAGACTGGCCGAATAAGAATGAAAGTGAGACGTTTGAAGAAGCATATTACACCCAATTTGGACAACCATTCCGACCTTCAGGAAGATTTAGGGAAGCTACCCCGGGATTCTATCAAAAGAACAACTTCAATCCCGCTTATCAAGAAAGGAGGCAGACTTTAGATGATACTCTAAAGCAAATTATGGCCGATGCTGCTAAAAGACATGAAGAGAATACTGCTATGATCAAAGAAATCCGAGCTTCAACGGACACTACTACAAGAAATCAAGGAGCTTCGATCAAAGCATTGGAACAACAAATTTGTCAAATGAGCAAAGTTCTTCAAGAAAGGGGATACGGAAGTTTACCGAGCTCAACTGAAACCAACCCAAGGGATCATGTCAAGGCCATAAGCACCACTGAAGAAGTCACTCCTAACATAACTAGAAGATCGATGAATGGTAATGATGGTGCAAGACCCGAATTTTTCTTTAATTCTTCAATCAGTTTAAGAAGACTACTAAAAGAAAAGACAAAGATTGAAGAGGAGATCAAGGCTACAATGAAAGAAGGGAGCTCTGTAACCGATTTAAATGCCTTGCCTCATAAAGAAAAAGACCCAGGAAGTTTTACTCTACCTTGTTCAATTAATGATATATCTTTCAATAATGTGTTAGCTGACTTAGGAGCTAGTGTTAGTGTTATGCCTCTTAAGACATTTACTACCCTAGGACTAGGAAAATTAGCACCAACTAAGTTACTTATTGAATTGGCTGATAAAATGGTAAAACGACCTGAAGGGATTGCTAATTACGTGATAGTTAAGATTGAGAAGTTTATTTTCCCTGTAGACTTTGTTATATTAGATATGCCCGAGGATGTTAAGGTTCCTTTAATCCTTGGTCGACCTTTCTTGTCTACTGCCCATGCTAAGATTGATGTGTTTAAAAGAAAAATCTCATTAAGGGTAGGGAATAATAAACTGGTCTATAAGTGCCAAGATCCTGTTAAAAGCATAATTAGAGGTGTCTACATGCTAGGATTAAGAGAGCGTATGAACCTAGATCTTGAAGCCAGACTTATGGGGGAAACATTGATTCAAAACAACTCAACTAATCCTAATCATGAGAACTTTGAGGAATTTATTGACCTAAATGTACCTACCGAACTTAGACGCGATGTTGTTAATGATTCTGATGATGAGTGGTATGATTGCGTGGTAATTAACAAACGTAGGAGAATAGTTGAGAAAACGAATTTGAATAATGATATGTTTATTGAACTACCACCCCACCTTGCTTATTTATGCCTATATGATAATAAGAATTTCCCGTCTATCATTTTGTCATCTCTGCCCGAAAGGGACAGGACTTTGTTTATACAGATACTGAAGAAGAACGGCGTGGAAATCAAGGACGAGCAAGGAGTGTTCAATATTACTGAATTGGCAATGAGGGAGCGCGATGTTTTCGACTCCTTCAATGATCGATACTAAAGAGCTGAACGTGAGTCTAACTTGAAGACTCTGGAATAAAGACAAGTGCTTACCGGGAGACAACCCAGATTTATCTTTTAATTTTCTGTTTGTGTCGAGTCAGTCAGGCCGCAGAGGATACGGCGCATCTCAATCCTGAGATGCGACGCATCTCCTGCAATGGTCATATCTTATTTTATTTTTCTGCATTTTTTTTATTTTCGACTTTAAAACTTTTTATCAGTTTATTTCAATGCGGCGCATCCCTGGTTAAGGATGCGGCGCATCTTTTATTCTGATCCGTATTTATTCCAGGATCGATACGGCGTATCTTCTTCCATAAGATACGGCGCATCGACTGACTTGATGATTTTCATTTTTAATTTTTATGTTTTATTTTTATCTAACTACTAATGTATTATGCAAGTTAAACCTTTCTTATCTTAGGTGTGTTTTGAAGCCTTGGTGGTATTATAGATTCCTACATTTCCTGTGGATACATCGAATATGAAGCTTAAACGTTCTAATCCACAAGAAAGATGATTTTTGCTCTTATACTAACGGAGGATCATACCGAGCAAACTCAGGGGAGTTTTTCTGTTCTAATTCTTTTATTTTCCAGTTTTTAACCTTTTATACGAACAACGAGGACGTTGTTTAACTTAAGTGGGGGGATTGGAGAATTAGAACACTTAACACTTACTTGTCCAAAACTTTTCAAAATATGCTTAAAATGTGCTTAATATATCAAAATTAAAAAAAAAATTTAGCATGTTTTTTATTTAAAGTCTAAGTTGCATAGCTGCACACATGACGTTATTTTCAAAAATTGTGATTTTTCAAAACTCACAAATCTATGAGTGTGCCGGTGACTTGTAAACTTTAGAACTTGGCTTGTATACTATTCGAGACCACCATAATGAGTATTATTTTTATAATTGGAATGATCTGTCTAAATTGGTAAAATTTCTAGGATTACACCTAAAAAGCCTATTATATGTTTTGTGTTATTAACTAACTACACTGGTTAGTTAACCCCCGTATAAACCCTTATTGTTACTCTCACTTTTAGAGTAAGATACCCCTAGAAAAACACTCAGAGCCATTCCTTTCGTTTCTTACACCTTTGTTAAAATGTTTCGTTACACCCTTAAACCTTAGCCTACCCTGTAGATTAGAATCCGTGGTTGGTTAATTGCTATAGGCAAAGTGTGTTTCCTTACATTACCTGTGTTCGCGTGCGTAATTCATTATCTATGGTTAGGTCGGGAAATTTCACAATTCAATTGGAGTGAAAGTAAATATTGTATATCTTTGAGTTTATTTTTCGTGTGTTTACTACTTTCACTATTACCGTTATTTCTGAAGTTATGAAAAGTATGGAAAAATTATCCAGAATTATCATTATAGTGATGTGGTGAAATTTTACACATCTATGTTTATGTTATTAAAAAAAAAAAAAAAAAAAAAAAAAAAAAAAAAAAAAATCGAAAAAATGAGAAAAGAAAAAGAAAAAGAAGAAAGTTGGAAGATTGATAAACCAACGATGTAAAGTTATGTAAGTGGTCGATATCGCCACTAGTTGTTGTATATTATATCTATGGATTGAATGGGAGTTGGCAGTTATGGGAACGTCAACTAAGGTTTATTCTTTGATTAAGATCTTGTTGAGTATAATTCGTGTCTACCTAAAGCGTGTGTTTAAAGTGTTAAAGCGTGAGTTATTCTATGATATGAGTCTTATTCATGGGATGGTTGGGATAGTGATTAACCACACTTAGGATTTTAATTTATTTGTTTTGTTTATTTTTTATTTTACACCAATTTATATCCCAAATATTATCCATACCCTATTATTCTTTATCCAACCAAACCTTTGATTTATTGAGATTAGGGATTTGAGCAATCTTAAGTATCGTAGTCGTGGATTCGGCTATGTATTTATGATTTTGTCGCCCTTTTTGATATATTATTATTGGTGAAGTTTGGACCTATCTTTAGCCTATTCGAGTTAAGGATTTGAGCAATTGCAAGTATCGTGTTCGTGGATTCGATCATGTATTTGTGATTTTGTCGCCTTTTCTGGAATTTGAGATTGATAGTGAATAAGAATAATTAACCCTTAAGCCTAAAAACCCTTTTTACCGCTTTAGACTTGTTATTCCTTGGCTTTAGTGGAGGAGATGTGTATACTTGCCAAGCTTATGATAGAATATTCGTCGCGACTGGACAGTTAAACGATTAGATTTGCTTTTATCGAAATATTTTTATTCTACTTCTAATTCGTTAAGTGTTTAGTTGTGTGATTATGACAAAAACGAATACATGCTTAAATATAAAAATAAATCCTAATATTCTTTAGGATACATTTTCATAAGATTAATTCTAAGGTTTACTTGGGGACAAGTAAAGTTCAAGTGGGGGGATATTTGATGAACTCAAATAAGTACATATTATTACTATCATTTATCCTATTAATTTGACTTGTTTTACTATATTATGTATGAGGATTGATACTTAATCGTTTACTTTTATAATTCTCAGTTCAAAACAAGCATTTGGTGAAACTTGGCGATTTTGGACTAATTATGGAGCAAAACATGCATAAAGTGAAGAGTCTACTGAAATGGACAAGATCAAGTCAAATCTGCTCCAGATGCGCCGCATCTCACTCATGACATGCGCCGCATCGCTATCAAGATCTCACCAGATACGATCCAAGATTTAAGAGGACATGCGCCGCATCCAAAGATAAAGATACGCCGCATCTTCTGGCGGTGTACGAATATTCCTGAATATTATAATCTTGGACCCCACGCGAAGTTAAGTACATGCGCCGCATCTACTCCTTATATGCGCCGCATCTCACCCTCAGACAGAAACTATAAATACCCCAAAGACCAGACGAATTAAGAGTCTTTTTTCCGAGTTCCGAAGTTTTAACCAAAGACCGAAGACCAGAAACCAAGGACGAATTCAGTCAAGGCAGCAGCACAAGACACACCCAAATCAAAGATACAAGAGCTGTAAGAAGGTGCTGCATATGTTTAATTCATTAAGTAGTTTTGTTTTATTGTGTTAGTAAACTTTAATTCATCAAGATTGGTGGCTTGTGTAACGTGACAACGGAAAGGTTGCACTCCCTTAAAACTGCTTTCTCATTAATTAAAGTTTATATGTTGATGTCATTGGTGACTTTTATTAGTGCATTGATAACCTCTGTGTCTAGCTGAGCGTTGATCGGGTCGCCATGCCTCTGCCCTCGCCTGTTTATTAGATGCCTATGTATTCTATGGTCTGTAAAAAAGTAGGAGAAAGATAAACGGGATAGTCATAAGTAATCATTAAGGGTTTACTCGCCGATAAGATTAGAACCAACGAGAAAGGACTTAATCTCGGTGCGTTGCATCGAACTATACACTTCATATAACACTAGCAATAAAACAAGTGACAAACTACTTATCATAAGGACAGCCCTCTTATTGTCTCGAGTATTTATCTGTGTACGTGTGTGCTACTTGCTGATTCGTGCCTATTGGTTTAGTTTATTATTTAATTGCAACCAAATCGTGCCAGTCTCTCAGGCTGAACCCCCTTGCGTTAGAATAGGTTGTATAGCTAACTTAATATATTAAAATACTGATTAGAATAACGAGATAATACGTTCCACTCTTAGTGATCGACACTCTACTTACCATTATATTCATACTGACCGGGTACACTGCTCGTTAAGTGTGTGTGTTATTGATAAGTCGGCTAAATATAAATTTAAAACTTGAGTAGGCATTAAAACTGCCAAACCGCAACGACATACACGAATTCGATTTGACACTTATTTTTCCAAAAATCAAAAAGTGAACTTCCAGGCCTCTAAAAATTACAAGATAAATTTCTACAAAAAGCTACTTCATTGAACTTACTTTTAGACTCTTAAAACACCCAAAAACACGTTCACATTATTTAGTTACATTTGATTTAAGTTGGGTCTTTTCCTGGATCAGTAGCAGTTTTCACAGATTCATGCATAAACTTAGGGTTTTATCATTCTAACTCTTTAATTCATGACACACAACGATTATAGGTTAATCCATAACATATTTAGGTCAATTATAACAAGTCTTAACTTAATCAAATCGAATAATTTCATAACATATACTCCTGGTCCGATTCATACATAAAGATTTTAGGGTTTTCATTACTTATCATTTTATGTAGGATATTGTTTACATGATTTATGACCAAACTCGACAAGAACACAAACACATGACAAGGAATTGAACAAAGATGATGATACAATACCCTTGAAGATCACACGAATAGCAAGAACACAAGATACCACACGAAATCAATCCTTCTCCTTCCTTGTTGGTTCGATTGGCAGAAAAAAAAAAGAAACACATACATGGCTCGGTTAGGGCTTTTGCAAGAATTCGAATGGATAGGAAACAATGAGAACATGATTACCTTGGAACAATAACAAGATTAGAGGCTTCTTGGCCGCAGCAAAGGGATCGACAAGAGCAGTAGCAAAAAGGAGAGCCGACACTTTTGAGGAGAGTTAGGGTTTCTTTTGGTTGTTTGTTTGTGAAGATCGGTTTTAAGAAAAAAGAAAAAAAAAAGAATACCGAGTTTTCTAAATGGGCCAAATAAGGGAAAGAATGGACCTTCATAATGGGCTAGACAAACCTTAGTTATCTCTTCTTGTTTCTAATTCTTTGGGCCGAAAATATTGTGTTAGAAATGGTTAAATATTAATGTGCAAATGTCTAGTATCGAACCCGAGACCTCGGGATTGCACACATTACAAATGAGTATTAAGGAATAATAATAAATGTATTTTATATATTTATTATTAACACAAGAACTTAACGATCGTTAGTGTTTTCCGTTAAATGACTAACGACCGTTAGACGCAAATAAGGAAAGAAGTGTTTGTATACAATTAGGAAACAAGGAAAAGATTCTAGAACCCCTCCTTGGGTTGAATCGGCCGAACAAGGCTTATGGGGCAACCCATTGCCCTAACTTGTTCCCAAAGTTTTCTAATTAGTATATAAACAAACCTAGGGTAATTGTTTTGGCTAATCTTTTGTGCACACAATTATCCCTAAGTTTTTCTTCTTCTTTCTCTTGGTAAAACCGGTCGACAACACCCCTAAGGGTTGTGGATCGAATTTTTTGTGTTCCAAATCATTCACTTGTGTTTTACTTGCATAACTGATGCGTATGGTGTGTCGTTGCGGTTTAGCAGTTTTAATGCCTACTCAAGTTTTAAATTTATATTTAGCCGACTTATCAATAACACACACACTTAACGAGCAGTGTACCCGGTCAGTATGAATATAATGGTAAGTAGAGTGTCGATCACTAAGAGTGGAACGTATTATCTAGTTATTCTAATCAGTATTTTAATATATTAAGTTAGCTATACAACCTATTCTAACGCAAGGGGGTTCAGCCTGAGAGACTGACACGATTTGGTTGCAATTAAATAATAAAATAAACCAATAGGCACGAATCAGCAAGTAGCACACACGTACACAGATAAATACTCGAGACAATAAGAGGGCTGTCCTTATGATAAGTAGTTTGTCACTTGTTTTATTGCTAGTGTTATATGAAGTGTATAGTTCGATGCAACGCACCGAGATTAAGTCCTTTCTCGTTGGTTCTAATCTTATCGGCGAGTAAACCCTTAATGATTACTTATGACTATCCCGTTTATCTTTCTCCTACTTTTCTACAGACCATAGAATGCATAGGCGATCTAATAAACAGGCGAGGGCAGAGGCATGGCGACCCAATCAACGCTCAGCTAGACACAGAGGTTATCAATGCACTAATAAAAGTCACCAATGACATCAACATATAAACTTTAATTAATGAGAAAGCAGTTTTAAGGGAGTGCAATCTTTCCGTTGTCACATTACACAAGCCACCAATCTTGATGAATTAAAGTTTACTAACACAATAAAACAAAACTACTTAATGAATTAAACACATGCAGCACCTTCTTACAGCTCTTGTATCTTTGATTTGGGTGTGTCTTGTGCTGCTGCCTTGACTGAATTCGTCCTAGGTTTCTGGTCTTCGGTCTTCGGTACTAATATGTGTCTCACGAAATTCGTCTGGTCTTGGGGTATTTATAGTTTCTGTCTGAGGGTAAGATGCGGCGCATCTAGTAAGTAGATGCGGCGCATTTACTTAACTTCGCGTGGGGTCCAAGATTATAATATTCAGGAATATTCGTACACCGCCAGAAGATGCGGCGTAACTCTATCTTTGGATGCGGCGCATGTCCTCTTGTATCTTGGATCGTATCTGGTGAAATATTGATAGTGATGCGGCGCATGTCATAAGTGAGATGCGGCGCATCTGGAGCAGAATAGTCTTGATCTTGTACATTTCGGTAGACTCTTAACTTCTTGCATGTTTCGCTCCATAATTAGTCCAAAATCGCCAAGTTTCACCAAATGCTTGTTTTTACCTGAGAATTACAAAAGTAAACAATTAAGTATCAATCCTCATACATAATATAATAAAACAAGTCAAATTATTAGGATAAATGATAGTAATAAAATGTACTTATTTGAGTTCATCAAATATCCCCCCACTTGAACTTTACTTGTCCCCAAGTAAACCTTAGAATTAATCTTATGAAAATGTATCCTAAAAGATATTAGGATTTATTTTTATATTTAAGCATGTATTCGTTTTTGTCATAATCACACAACCAAACACTTAACGAATTAGAAGTAAAATAAAATATTTCGATAAAAGCAAATCTAATCATTTAACTGTCCAGTCGTGACGAATATTCTATCATAAGCTTGGCAAGTATACACATCTCCCCCACTAAAGCAAAGGAATAACAAGTCTAAAGCGGTAAAAAGGGTTTTTAGGCTTAAGGGTTAATCATTCTTAATCACTATCGATCTCAAATTCCAGAAAAGGCGACAAAATCACAAATACATGATCGAATCCACGAACACGATACTTGCAATTGCTCAAATCCTTAACTCGAATAGGCTAAAGATAGGTCCAAACTTCACCAATAATAATATATCAAAAAGGGCGACAAAATCATAAATACATAGCCGAATCCACGACTACGATACTTAAGATTGCTCAAATCCCTAATCTCAATAAATCAAAGGTTTGGTTGGATAAAGAATAATAAAGGGTATGGATAATTTTAGGGATATAAATTGGTGTAAAATGAAAAATAAACAAAACAAATAAATTAAAATCCTAAGTGTGGTTAATCACTATCCCAACCATCCCATGAATAAGACTCATATCATAGAATAACTCACGCTTTAACACTTGAAACACACGCTTTAGGTAGACACGAATTATACTCAACAAGATCTTAATCAAAGAATAAACCTTAGTTGACGTTCCCATAACTGCCAACTCCCATTCAATCCATAGATATAATATACAACAATTAGTGGTGATATCGACCACTTACATAACTTTACATCGTTGGTTTATCAATCTTCCAACTTTCTTCTTTTTCTTTTTTCTTTTCTCATTTTTTCGATTTTTTATTTATTTATTTATTTATTTATTTTTTTTATTTATTTATTTTTTTTTTTAACATCAACATATACATAGACATAGATGTGTAAAATTTCACCACATCACCATAACAATAATTCTGGATAATTTTTCCATACTTTTCATGACTTCAGAAATAACGGTAATAGTGAAAGTAGTAAACACACGAAAAATAAACTCAAAGATATACAATATTTACTTTCACTCCAATTGCATTGTGCAATTTCCCGACCTAACCATAGATAATGAATTACGCACGCGAACACAGGTAATGTAAGGAAACACACTTTGCCTATAGCAATTAACCAACCACGGATTCTAATCTACAGGGTAGGCTAAGGTGTAAGGGTGTAACGAAACATTTTAACAAAGGTGTAAGAAACGAAAGGAATGGCTCTGAGTGTTTTTCTAGGGGTATCTTACTCTAAAAATGAGAGTAACAAAAGGGTTTATACGGGTGTTAACTAACCAGTGTAGTTAGTTAATATCACATAACATATAAAGGCTATTTGGGTGTAATCCTAGAAATTTACCAATTTAGACAAGTCATTCCAATTATATAAAATAATACTTATTATGGTGGTCTCGAATAGTATACAATCCAAGTTCTAAAGTTTACAAGTCACCGGCACACTCATAGACTTGTGAGTTTTGAAAAATCACAATTTTAAAAATAACGTCATGTGTGCAGCTATGCAACTTAGACTTTAAACAAAAACATGCTAAAAAATTTTAAATTTTGATATATTAAGCACATTTTAAGCATATTTTGAAAAGTTTAGGACAAGTAAATGTTAAGTGTTCTAATTCTCCAATCCCCCCACTTAAGTTAAACAACGTCCTCGTTGTTTGTATGAAAGGTTAAAAACTGGAAAATAAAAGAATTAGAACAGAAAAACTCCCCTGAGATTTGCTCGGTATGATCCTCCATTTGTATAAGAGCAAAAATCAACTTCTTGTGGATTAGAACGTTTAAGCTTCATAATAGATGTATCCGCAGGAAATGCAGGAATCTATAATACCACCAAGGCTTCAAAACACACCTAAGATAAGAAAGGTTCAACTTGCATAATACATTAGTAGTTAGGTAAAAATAAAACATAAAAAATAAAAAAATGAAAATCATCAGGTCAGTCGATGCGCCGTATCTTATGGAAGAAGATACGCCGTATCGAGCCTGGAATAAATACGGATCAGAATAAAAGATGCGTCGCATCCTTAACCAGGGATGCGTCGCATTAAAATAAACTGATAAAAAGTTTTAAATTCGAAAATAAAAAATAAATGCAGAAAAATAAAATAAGATATGACCATTGCAGGAGATGCGTCGCATCTCGGGATTGAGATGTGCCGTATCCTCTGCGGCCTCAAACAAAAATAAAATGAAATAAAGGATAGGATGCGTCGCATCTGTTGACCAGATGCGGCGCATGTGTTCACCATCCAGACTGCAAACAGTCTGTTGTAAAATGGCACGTTCCATGGTTGATCTCTCACGTCCTCTCGTACTCTCATGCTGAACTTAATGCCAGTCTTTGTCAAGCATGTTAAGAAATATTAACTGAAACATTAGATATACAGATGTTAGTAATAATCAGTACAGTCCCAAAAGAATATAAGTAATGTACGAGAAAACGTGTCCGTAATGAAAGTGCAAAGAGTGGTCAAGCTGTAGGCTGGTCGGGAGTCACGTCGTCTGATTGTGCTCCTGAAGTACTAGCTTCGTCAGTCCTGCGGCGAACCCTGCGCTCGTATGTGATAATCCCTCTAACATAAGCACCATCCGGAAGGTGATGGCTGACCCCATTAAGAGCCATCACCCTACTGACGCCGTCGACTAACCAGCTCGTATCTCTCCTCAATCCAGCAAGCTCAACTCTATGTGTCTCGAGACTCTCTCTCAATGACCTAACCTCAAGCTCCAATCTCTCAACCCTCTGTCCAATAGTGCGGGGAGCTGGTGGTGCAGGTGCATGTACTTCCTCCTGAGCGGGAGCAGCAGCTGGGGCTGCCTGAGCATCCCCCTGCTCCGGCTCAGCAGGCCTAGATGGTCCTAATGGTGCCCAGAAGTATCGACCCATCACCTCCTCGCATATCCCAAGCCTAGTCGCAAGGTAGTCTGCATCCATACTAGGTAATCTAGCCACATCAATCGGGAGATCAGCGGGAATCTCATCACTTAATACCCCAAAGTGCCTAGCAAGACGAGAGAAAAAATGACCCCCAGTCATTTGGCTCCTACCATCCCTTCCCGGAGCAACCCTGTGTAAATAATGTGCTAAGAAGTGAGGGATGTTCACCACAGCTCCCTCGTCCATGCTCCGTAAGAGAAAAAGATCCAAAGTAGTCACTTTCTCAGGGGATTGTCCCCTCCCGGCAATAGTCAGGGCGATCAGACGATGACAAAGTCTCCTCAATGGCTCCCTAATCAATGTGTATGAAGGAGTGGTGGTGGTGGAATCACCCCCAGACGAAATCTCAACCCAATAATCTCCTAACTCCCTACGATCTGAAACAACCCTTAGACTGTCAGCCCAATAATCAGCAAAACCTGGGGATGCCATTTCTGCTGTAGTGTGCAATCCGAGAGCTAGTATGAACTGTCCCATAGACATCCTTCGCTCAAAACCACCCAGTCTGAATACCAGAGTGTCAAATGTGTCAAGACCCAGATCAGTCTCCCTGTAGTGTATAGTGCAGAAAAACTCCAACATCAAAACCTTTATCAACGGTTCCTCAATCCTAAACAACCTTTCCCAGGCGGAAGACCTGAATAAAACCTGCCCCTCCCCATCTTTGTGTATCATCTCCAATCTAGTTCGTAGTTCCTCAGCAGCGTTACCCTCATCAATATTCCTGATGCTATCGAAATCCAAAATTGGAACACTGAATATCTTCCTCTGATAAAACTTTCTAAGTCTAGTCATATAATCATCAACGGCACCCTGTGTTAGCCCCATTGTTTCAAAACGAAGCCATGGGTGTCTACGGGCGGCATCTGGTAACGCCATCTGAAATAAATTTTCAAAGTTAGTAAGCAGTCTGCAAGAAAGGTAGATACGGCGCATCTGATTTAATCAGTGCGGCGTATCTGCACGAAATATAAGAGATGCGGAGCAAGAGATGAGATACGGCGTATGGAGATGCGTCGTATCTAGATTAATCAATACGGCGTATCTAGAATTTTATTGGAAATAAGTCGTTACGCCGCATCAATCAACCTAGATGCGCCGCATCTAAAAGCATATCAGTATAAATAAAGGGGATCAGGCAGGCTTTTCAAGAATCCGTATCCGTGACGTAAACTACCACTAAATATCACAGTATCATATACTCCTTATATCAGTTCTAATAGCTCATTGCATTTTACTAATCCACCTTCCCGCTAAATATTCAAAATCGAATTCATTTTCCCAAATTTTCGTTCAAATCAAACTAGGCCAGAAATTCGATTATTTACGCAAGTTAAATACGGGGAAGATCATCTATTACAAGTCCTAATCATATCTCTATATCATTTAAGCACAAATCGAATTAATCATATAAACCCTAATTTTCGTATTAACCAAGATTAAATCGAAATAGAATAATTACCTTAATTTGATGATTAGGTGATGAATTATAGATCGGATTAGAGGCGGATTTAAGAAAAATGATCGGAATTAGAGTATAATTTTATTGTGTGTGAAAGTTCTTAACTGTGTGAGTTTATGCGGTAAAGATTTTAGATCCGGCGCATTCCCGTCGTATTTATAGGGCAAAAAGATGCGCCGTATTGGAAAATTGGATGCGCCGTATCTATTTAATCTCGTTGACTAGTCAATTAGTCCTAGATGGTCAGAGATACGGTGCTTTGGATATTTAGATCCGCCGTATCGCTATGTTAGTGAACGAAATTTAAATAAGGAACGTACCTTGGCCTCCGCAACACGATTCTTTATATATCAAACTTGGGTAAAACGGTCATACCATATGATGTAATTTAATTCAAAATAAGAGCAATAGGCATAAACGTTTTATTAATGATTGTAATCTTATTGTTTAGTGGATAAGGATTTATTCCGAGGTTAGGAACAAATATCGTTTTAAAGCGTACAAAATTAAGATTACAATTTGAATCAGATGTATAATATGGATAATAAAATTGAGATTATATTGTAGAGAACTTCCCTTTGGGCTGGTCGAATAATCGAAGAGGTTACGTTTGATCACTCCAGCTGGCTTCTCTGGGTTTGGTTCAGAATGTAGTCCATCATGGTGATGCTTGAATCATCTTTTATCCTGAAAATAAACAGCTTGCACACGAGAGTAGCGGACCGATCCAAGTAAATATCAAAAATCAACTATATTTATCAAATTATATTCGTCGTATTAACAAAGGTTAATGCGCCGTATTTTCGTTACGTTTCAAAATATAAGATTTTTGATTCAGAAGATGCGCCGTATCGATAAAAATCGATGCGCCGTATCTGTTTAATAATTCGAAAACTGTTTTTAATTAAAATAATAGATACGCCGTATCTGCTAAAGCAGATGCGTCGTATGGCGTTAACGTTTAGAAAAAATTTTTTATACAAAAACAGATACGCCGTATCTTGGGGAAAAGATGCGTCGTATCGCTTTATTGCTTAGAAAAAATTTCTTATTAAAAACAGATACGCCGTATCTTGGGGAAAGATGCGTCGTATCGAATTAATTAAACGCGTTGTATTTTATAAAAATTGAACGCAATACGCCGTATCTGAGAAATCAGATGCGCCGTATCGTTCGATTTAGCTCAGTACAACGATAGCAGAAAACAAAAAATACGAAAAATAAAAAACAAATAAAACACACGAAAATAAACACAAACAAAAGCAAACAAATAACACACAAAAACAGAAAATATGCAAAATAGTACAATGAATGCAAATTAATCTAATATACAACAAAATTAGCGGTTAGATCAAAAAATTAAAAACCTAATTAATATACTAATCAAATTAACAGATAATAACAATTCACTCCCCGGCAGCGGCGCCAAAAACTTGATGCGTATGGTGTGTCATTGCGGTTTAGCAGTTTTAATGCCTACTCAAGTTTTAAATTTATATTTAGCCGACTTATCAATAACACACACACTTAACGAGCAGTGTACCCGGTCAGTATGAATATAATGGTAAGTAGAGTGTCGATCACTAAGAGTGGAACGTATTATCTAGTTATTCTAATCAGTATTTTAATATATTAAGTTAGCTATACAACCTATTCTAACGCAAGGGGGTTCAGCCTGAGAGACTGACACGATTTGGTTGCAATTAAATAATAAAATAAACCAATAGGCACGAATCAGCAAGTAGCACACACGTACACAGATAAATACTCGAGACAATAAGAGGGCTGTCCTTATGATAAGTAGTTTGTCACTTGTTTTATTGCTAGTGTTATATGAAGTGTATAGTTCGATGCAACGCACCGAGATTAAGTCCTTTCTCGTTGGTTCTAATCTTATCGGCGAGTAAACCCTTAATGATTACTTATGACTATCCCGTTTATCTTTCTCCTACTTTTCTACAGACCATAGAATGCATAGGCGATCTAATAAACAGGCGAGGGCAGAGGCATGGCGACCCAATCAACGCTCAGCTAGACACAGAGGTTATCAATGCACTAATAAAAGTCACCAATGACATCAACATATAAACTTTAATTAATGAGAAAGCAGTTTTAAGGGAGTGCAATCTTTCCGTTGTCACATTACACAAGCCACCAATCTTGATGAATTAAAGTTTACTAACACAATAAAACAAAACTACTTAATGAATTAAACACATGCAGCACCTTCTTACAGCTCTTGTATCTTTGATTTGGGTGTGTCTTGTACTGCTGCCTTGACTGAATTCGTCCTAGGTTTCTGGTCTTCGGTCTTCGGTACTAATATGTGTCTCACGAAATTCGTCTGGTCTTGGGGTATTTATAGTTTCTGTCTGAGGGTAAGATGCGGCGCATCTAGTAAGTAGATGCGGCGCATTTACTTAACTTCGCGTGGGGTCCAAGATTATAATATTCAGGAATATTCGTACACCGCCAGAAGATGCGGCGTAACTCTATCTTTGGATGCGGCTCATGTCCTCTTGTATCTTGGATCGTATCTGGTGAAATATTGATAGTGATGCGGCGCATGTCATAAGTGAGATGCGGCGCATCTGGAGCAGAATAGTCTTGATCTTGTACATTTCGGTAGACTCTTAACTTCTTGCATGTTTCGCTCCATAATTAGTCCAAAATCGCCAAGTTTCACCAAATGCTTGTTTTTACCTGAGAATTACAAAAGTAAACGATTAAGTATCAATCCTCATACATAATATAATAAAACAAGTCAAATTATTAGGATAAATGATAGTAATAAAATGTACTTATTTGAGTTCATCAATAACCTTAATACGGTTTAATTTGTGTGTACAAGAACGAGGTAATAACTCACTATAGTTATTATCAAGAGATCGATAAACAAAACGGTAAGGGGTTTATCATTGATCTAGTTTAATAAATATTCAAGATTTATTGAAGTGCATCGGGTACGTTTTCTATTTATGTTTAAGTTAATAATTATGCGTTATACTTATTTGTTTACACGCTTCCGCATACTTGTGTACTTTGACTATGAAGTTTTATGATTGTCATGGTCTTCTAATTCCAACATATTGTGTATAAAACACATCAAATGGGTTGAATAGATTAGTGTTCGATGGAGAGATTTTATTCGTACATATTATTTACATAATGTATAGTTAATATTAACTTGATGTGTTTCGTAACTTAGGTTATGTTCAAATGAAGTTATTTACATATTTTTCATAAGTTCTTAAAAGTTCAAATTCAGAGGGTATTTTCGTCATTTCAAATTATATTAATTTTGGGGTTTTACAGAATGAGCAGAAATTTGGAGCTTTTGCATGTAAAATGAGAAGGTAGGTGTGATATTTGGAGATATAGATCTTGTGGCAAGTTTTACTCAACACTTGTCTTAACTTTTGGACAAGTGTTGAGGTGTGTGGTATACATGGGGCGGCAAACACATGGAATAAATAAGGAGGTGCAGATTTTTGTTATTAGTTTAAGTATTTAGTGTATTGTGTAGTGTAGGTTGCTCCCGGTACTCAAACGTAGGGTTTTTAAGACACATAATGCAATACCGGGTAACGTAAAATTGTAAAACTTCTAAAAATATAAAAACTTGTCATCATGACCTATTTTATTATTTTAGATGAGTGGTGAGTTCATCGGAGGGTATAAATATAATTAAAATCTAAAAACAAAGGTTTAGAATGCGTAAAACGTAAAAGGTGCAAGGTTTATGTAAAATGGAAAAAGTGAACAGTGACTTTTAAAATAGAATTGTAAGGAACCAATGATGCATAAAAAGTGTAGACTGGACATAGTCTAGTCTATGTGAAGTGTTCTTACTGATGATACATGAATACGCAGCTAAACCATACTGGTTACGCGCATTTGAATACCCGTAAACCTAGTTTACGTAATGATGAATGATAACCATGAATAATGATTGGTGAATAGTAAATGATGAACAGTAACTTGTCGAGGTTTGAAAAATGACCTGAAATTACGAGTTGTCACATATTGCATGCGTGTTTGATATTGCATGCATGTTATAGTAATCATGCATACACAATGCGTATTCTTATCTTATGTGTCGAACAGAATAAAGGTTTTAGAGTTGCATGCGTCAGACAACTTTAGGGATAATCAATGTGTCGATTGTATTGAGCTAGTAAAGTACACCGAGAATAAGACCAAAGGGTATATTTATATAGCATTTAACCTTGTCCAACAACTCATTGCTAGCACCTCCTTAAGTTCCAAAACTCGACACTCAACCCCCTCCTTTTTCCTTGTTCGACCAGTCGCAACCAACACCCCAAGGGTTTGGTTTTCGTACTAATAAGTCCCTCATGTATTAGTTACTTTATTTGTGATTTAATAATTAAATATAACTATTTATATATTAATTATTTAACATCGATTCTCATACGTAAAGTGTGCAATCCCGTGATATCGAGTTCGATCCTAACACACAACTACTAAATTATGTCCACAAAACTAACAGCTCCCACTTGGACATATTTTAATAGTGTGATCACATCGGTTAGCGTCTAGCAACACTTCGATGCCTCTAGTACAACTCGAGTAAGGTCTCCTGGAAAAACCTTTTAATGATTCATCATTATTATTATCCTTTTGTCACTAATACCACGTTAAATAAAGATATGGATTTAATTCATTCTTTATTCAACAATTCTGTTTCTCGTTGTTTGTGATTGAACAAGATTACCAAATCTTTTGAACATTTCAAGGAAAATCTTGGGCATGGCCATGCAAACATCTTGTCAACCCTACGAGGGGCCAACTGTATTAAACATCAAAATAAATTTGAAGGAACAAATTCTATCTAGACTACAAGCATAACCCATGAATTTTGTAACAATTCCGAAAACAATCCTTATGACTACCAGTTACGTGTAGCGTTAAATTGTTCCACAGAATGCACTACATTCATAACAGTTATCTGGTATCTCAAGTCTGAAGATAACTATTCATGATTTACTTAATAACAATATCCATAAAGTACAATCATGTAGTTTGGGATAAGTCATATATTCAATTCATTGAATATCATGTGAATTTGGCATGTCAGCGCATCAATATACTATCAAGTATATTATACCAAAACTCAGATTTGTCTTAATTCAATGATATTCCTATATCATTAATTGACAATGGACTATTTAGAATAACATAAGTTATTCACGGATTTAAACATGCAAATATATGATACAATCTATTATTAATGAAAACAAACGTACCAAGTACTTTAATTCATTGTAAATAATAATTGCTTAACATCCCTTATCCAAATACTAAATAGATCAATGCATGATAATTCTAGTTAATGAATTATGCCTCAAGTCATGTCAATCATACTTGTTGACAATACATAAATCAACTAATTTTGATATATCGGAATTTTGAGAATACTTATTTCAAGAATTCAATTAGTGAAGTTCTTGTATGTGTGCATTCAAATAATTTGATATTGCCACATAATACTTCATAAAGTGTGTGACATCATCAACAACCAATTTATGATAATTAAACTTTCAAACATTTTTAAAGTTTAAAGTATTCTTATTCTTTAATGTATAATGCAACTATACTCTTAGTTAAGCATAGCTAGTACACATGGCCATTAACAAGGATGAAATCCTACCATGACTAGTATTGAGTGTCATCTCAATTTCATTAGCATCATTGTATGCAAACAACAATATGCTCTTTAAAATTTCGTAAACTTTAATATCTACTGTGTAATGTTTGATGCCTTCCAAACTTTCAAGTTTGTTGGCTATGACAATTTTCACAACAATTGACAAATTGTTCATCTATAGAATATGGAAGCTGTTCCAGGCTGACGATGTAATTCTATATCCAAACATATTCCATTAGAATATTCATTACACTAGTTATCTAATAACTTTTTTAATTAGAGGTCAACATTGTCATAACATCTTATAACAATTCGTCTATGTAACATGATGCTTATGAAAAAAAAATCTTCAAGTCATACTTAGATTTTGTTCATATTCTATCTTTTCAGAAGATTCCTATCCATTTAGATTTTCTAAATGATATATCATGTTCTATTAGATTTATTTACTGCACATGTTTATAATAATAAACACACATTTCAAGGTTATATGTTTTATTTACTAAATCTCTCAAGTGAAGTTTCATTCCAAGTTAAGGTTTAACGTTTAACTTATATGAAATGTTACTTCCTATATGTTATACAATATATATGATTCAAGAAAATAAACATAATACTCCCACTAGCTTTCAGGAATACTTAGGGGTTATCTTATTTTAAATTATAAATCAAAACTTGGATTTAATATTTAAACATAAGACTTATCTCCTAGATGCATGCATTTATCCATACTTGAATTCTTGCATTTTGTACACTTTCAAAGATTATATGAATTCATAAAACTCTTAATTACTTACCGTCCTTGTTTAAGTAATTATACAAGAAAGAGTTTTATAATCCATTGTCAAATTTCATATTCATGAAAATAAGTATGACAATTATCATCTTTGTGTATTTAATGTTCTTAAAAAAGAATATTCAATCATAGTTAATTGCTTAAGTATGATTAATAATCTTGTCATAAGACATGCATTAAAATATGTGTACAATATTGTCCATATGATTTCTACACAAAGATTTAAACCACTAGGGTTACCTTATCTTTGAAGAAACCCATCTTCATTCTCTAGTCTAACTTTTCTTTTCTTTTTTTTTTTTTTTTTTTTTTTTTTTTGAAAAGCCTCTAGTCTAACTATTAAGAATTAAAATAAACCAATTTTCCAAAAATTGATTATCTTTATGGACAACATCTTTAACATTCATAGTATGAGTAATTTACCCAATTCAATATTTGGTAATGCATCATAATATAATCCTCGGCATATTAATCAAATATCTGAGATATCCTTGCTGATCTATGAATGAGAATTCCATCATCTTGAGGTCTATCATTTACATGTTTAGCCTCATCATGATTTTCACTAGTGTATTTTTACAAGATTATGTATCTTGTAATTTTATCTTTTCAAGATAAAAACTCCCACTTGCCTTTTGCAATTTATAGACTATCTATAAATACTTAGCAAGTAGAGCAACACCAAATTGTTCTCTTTTGGGACATTACAAATACACATTGACAGTTCCTGATATTAGTTTGTTAATATCTAGCTTCATTAGAAGTTTAACAAATTCAGAACTTCATTTTAAGACTTAATGTGATTCATCACATTTCATAATAATTGGTGTCTTATTAATCTTCTAGGTTGGAGTCTTATTGAGTATATACAATCCATACTCAATTTTCTAACCTTGATAACTTTTGGAAGAAAAGAATATATAGTTATCTTGAATCAAACACTACAACAAGAGTTTGATTTTCCTAACTGAACATACCATAATCTGGTATTTCATTAGAATTAATATTGTAAGACAATCTTACAATATGTAAGATAAATATATTTTGTTTGGCTTATCTATTCACCAACTAAGTCAACTTAATGGTATAATAGAATTTCCAAGCCAATTGCATGCTATATAACATAAGTACTTTTTGACCAAGTCACTTCATGTCCATATCTAAACAAGAAGACATAAACTGTTATAATCCCACTATACGTTATAAATCATTGATCAACTCAATGACTTCTTGTATATGTCTTAATAAAGAAGACATAACAAGTTAACGTCTTACTTTATATTATAATAAGTCTTGTAACAATTAAAAGACTTCATATTTATAACTTTACAATAAAGTATAAACATGTATAACTAAAGTAATCATGAACACCACAATTTGGTTTCAATAGTAATTTCAAGTTAATGTATTACTTCATTTATTTATGACATTCCAAGAATACATAAATATTCAAATTTGAAGTAGTCTTGTTAATATTTTGACACATGTTCTAAACAAGGCAATCTTAATCCTTTAAATCATATTGCTATGTGTTGTTTCTTGCACACAATAAAGATTTCTCCCACTTGTGCATGGAACAATCCACATGTAGCAGATAAACAACACGACACACGTTTGTTTATGTGATCAATATGATTTGTGTCATAGATATTAGTATAGCAAGTAAATGTAGAACTTCACTGTCTAGTAAGGAAACGTACATGACTAACCTTTAAAAAAACATAAGTGTCTACAATTGGAAAGTAATTATCTTGAGACATTCAAAAGATAATCTGGGTTACTACCAAGACAATAAAGCTTGTAGCTCCCACTGAATTAGAGAACATTACAATAATCCCTTATTCAGTAATAAGATTCAATGCTCCCACTGGATTTGACAACATTGTAAGTGTTTCATAACCAGTGAAAACAAATATCCTGCTTTTAACTTTCCTACATCTTTGAAGGCTCATACGTAACAATTACTTAGGCACTCCAAGAGTGTATTCTACTATGTAGATAATGGATTATCCATCAATAAAATTAACTTGAAAATTGGGCATGCAATTTCTTCCTTTAATAGGTCTATCATCCCCACAATGGTATGTAGTACCTCTAAAGGGTTAAAGGAACAACAACTAGATAAAATATCCTAGTTTGCCTTTACTACCTTTTGCGGTAAGCAGTCTAGCTTCTAATTTAATAACTCATAATTTTCCAGTTAACCAAATGTCATATTTGTTACAAAAGAATTTAATCGCCGAATGAGGGTGATGAAATTTCTATGGAAAATAAAAATGTGCAATTCTCTTAACTATTAAAGCTTGCTATGAGTTATATTAGAATTCAGACATTTCTAATGTTTCTATTATACCTTTCTCATTCATGAAAAGGAATAGGATTGAGTCTCACTCTTCTCTCATGGAAAGGAGACTAGGTTTGTTCTTTTAGTAAAGTTGACTCTAGCCAAAAACCCTATGGGTGTAGATCAATTTACCAATAAAAGAATAACTCATGTTTACGGTTTAATGTTGCATTAATACATTTAAAAGAATTTACAAAATTCAATTTTAGTATTTTCGATAATAAATCTTTAAGAAAATTAAATACCCATTGGTTAATATTCATATAAACCATAGAATTTCCTTAAAGCTAGGATCCTAATTGACATAGTACCATTACATCAATTGATCTGCTAGTAATGATAGTATTCAACAAGGTAATTGTCGAACAATAATTGGCAAATAATTTCCAATTCCTAGATCTTAATGGAATTTACATTGCCAAACAATATTGCAATGTAAGCATGTTTTATTCCCATCTTATGCCTTGAGTCCAAGCTCTCACTTACAACTCAATTAAGTCGTCTAATTTAAAGAACTGCAAATTAACATAGTTCCATTACATCAGTTGATCTGCTAGTAATGAAAGTATGAATTTACCTTTCCATTGCAATCTAGTCCAAGCTCTCACATGACGTAAATCACAACTTCAAGTGTTCTTTTAATTAGATGGCATTAACTTAATTTTAAGGGTACTAGTTTTGATGTTTATAATCAAAATATGTACGAAGAAGCATGCACACATCTTCGTATCATAAGTTTTTCAAAACTTTTTTTATTTACCAATTTAAGCTAAGATTAAATCAACAAAGTTTTAATTGAGGTATTGGGTTCACCAATCAAAGAATTACCTACAATTATCGCCCACTATATCCTACTACTGTATGAGTCAAAAGACCCAAGTTATTCGGATAATTACCACAAAGTGGCACATGGAATTGAGGTCAATTCACCATTAAGATGATTTTGTACATAAAAATAGTCGTACTTGGTAGCTCCAATTTGACGCACAAAGGAGGCGGATTGACAAACGTCAGCACAAGTGCCAATTAAAAACGCGTCTCTTTTGGTTTGACAATTTAATGTCAATCTTCCTTAAACCCCTCTTATAGTTTGTCAAAACTGGGTGAGCCATTCTTACTAATGGTACAAAAACTTATCACTCAATTAAAAGTTTATGACTTTAAGTTTTAAAAACATGTTATAAATTATAACCTTGCTAGTCTCGCCTGGGAGCAAATTACCGTGCGAAGCGAACCACTATCGGCACATAAGAATTTGCAAGATTAATAATTTATCACATCAAGTTTCACCATTATTTCGTCCATTTATTTTCTATTAAAAAAGTACCCTTTTTTTTGCTTACAACGAGTCATACAATTAAACAAAAAACAAGTAATAATAAAAATAAACAACTAAATAATGCACATAACTTAAAAATTAAATTATGTAAACAAATAGCCACATGCAAACTTTATTTGATAAAACCTATTAATAATCATTCTATATTTAATTATGCATATATTTAACTAAGACTATCACTTACAAAGTGTGGAAAACTAGAAGGGGGGTTGAATAGTTTTATCGTTTAAAATTTGATTCGCTTTGTTACTTAATGTGATTTCAAATAAAACATACACAAACAAATAATCACACAATATATATGAAAAGTAAAGAGAGGAATGATCAAACCACACAACACGGATGTTTATAGTGGTTCGGCTACAAGGACTCTCTTCCTTGCCCTACTCCACTCCTTGAGCCTCTAACTCGAGAGTTATCTTTCACTAAGAAACAAACTCCCTTCTAGGTGGAGAAAACCTTTACACGTCGCTTACTTCTTTTTCTGGTACTAAGCTAAACACCGAGTTCTTTACAAGGGTACAACCACTCCCGTTTGGTTCTTTCACAAGGGTACAACCACTCCCAACACTCTTTGTGTTTTAAGGACTAAAACACTAACCACACTCTACTGATGTAAATGATACAAACAATGATATGCAAACTAGTACAAGATCACACAGTGACTAAACTAGACGGATAACGACAGAACGTTGATCCTTGTATGTTTGATCCCTTTGCTACAAAAGGAAAGATCAAATGAGATGAATGAATGAATGATATGGGTTAGTAAATGAATGAGTATGTATTTAAGCTATATGAGTGATGAGAATGGCCAAATGATCAGCTTGCTATTTATAGGCAAAGCTGAGCAACAGGCGGCGGATCCGGCGAATCCCTTAATTTGGATCCGTCTTTGTATCCACTTGGATCCGCCGTGTCAGGCCAGCTAAGAGATCTTCAAATCTTTTCAAATCTTGCCATATCTTACCATATCTTCAAATGTCAACTCTTTGGCTTGAAGATCTAAACAAAATATCACAAAATCTTACCAAGATTGTGTACATGATGCATGCCATGATGTCATCCTAACTTTTGAAAATAAAGTTTCCATTTTAGAAAATAAACATGTAAATGTATAAAATATAAATTCTAGTGATCTTGTGAAATGCTAATGTGTTCTAAAAAGACTTTAGCTTGTATTTATGATTTGCTAAAAGATATACCTTGTATTTGTCATTAACAAAACTAAGTAAAGATCGTAAAATATAAATAACATTTTTGGGACGATATTTGTATTAACAATCTCCCCCTTTTTGTTGATGACAAAACATAAGGTGTATTTTTAAGCAAATGAATAAATGAAGTATGAGTCTTTTTAAAAATATAGATTAAGTTTGTTTTATGCAAGTTTTGGAAACAATTTCAAGTATAAATGTATGTACTGTGATGTTTCACAGTGATGCAAACTTAATCCTTTCTCCCCCTTTTTGTCGAAACAAAAAGAAGATATGCGTAGCGGAATGCGATTTTGAGAACTTTAAAGCTCCCCCTTGATTTATACTCCCCTAAATGGAGTAACAAGGATATGATGTATGATGAAGTATGATCCTACAAAACAAATGGTTAGACTATGATATGCTCCCCCTTGATGTATACTCCCCATTGCTAGAGTACCAACGTATACATTTCAAGGATAGGAGATGCTACAAAAGAAAAGTGAGTTACTTCATGGAAGTAAAATGTATATGTAATAATCAACCAAACAAAAAGTTTCAGCCCATTTGACTTTTAAAAAGTCAAAATGAAGTGTCTGATCAAAATTTAGTACCTAATGTACATTTGATCAAGGCAATATGTGAAGTGAAAACAACCATACTGTGATGTTAGTATTCTAAAATGAGATAATATGCTTAATGTTGATCACCCACAAGCATAAAAATATAACATTCATTAATTGAAAAAAATGATGTTACATTCAAACAAGGAAAATAAATACTAATAAGATAAATTCTAAAACAACACCCTAAAAGTTCCTTTAAGAGGAAACTAACAAAGCTCCTATTGAGGAGGATGAGTGATCGCATTGAGACGCTTGAGAATGTGGTTCAATATGAACCTCATTTCATTTTGGAGCTCATTGACCAAAATGTTGGTCCTTTGGGCCAAATGAGCGGTTCTCTCGCAATGCGAGCAATCATGGCTTGAAAAACCGGGAGGAAGAGTAGTCTCATGGTTTTGTGGTGGTGGTGGTGGTTGGTTGTTTGTTGATGGTGGTAGTGGATTGTTGGATGTAGGTGGTGGTGGATTGTTTGTTGGACCCGTAATGGAGGCTAACAAGGTGGATTGTAAGTCCATAGCCTCGTGGAGATGGGAGTCAATCATGTTTGAGAATGCATAGAGGCGGTTTAGTTCCTCGTTGATCTCGGCTTGTGTGTTGGGTTGATTAATCCAAAACTCTTCATCAATGGAATGGAGAGTGGATCTTGGTGAGAGTTGTTGTGGTTGCGGTTGTGGTGGTGGTGCATAATAGTATAAAGGACCATGGATATCCGGGAAAACCAGATGAAAAAGCATGGGTTGTTGACCTTCAAAGGTCATGGGTGGAGGATTGGTTAACCTTGGTGGAAGGTCTACCAAGTCATCAAGGTATGGGTGTGGTGATGAAGGTGGAGTCCTAAATAGCTCCATTTGTTGTAGTTTGGGTGATTTTGGGGGTGATGGTGATTTAACAGGTTGTGATGGAGCGGGTGGTGGAGTGGTAGCTATTGGAGTAATTGTTGGTGGTGGAGTATGAATGACTACATTTGGTGGTGTTGGAGTGGAGAGTGTGAGAAAATTCTCCCTTGCAATAGGTGATGAGATATTTAGAGGAGATGATTCTTCTGATGATGAGTTTGCTAAGTTTTTGAAGCAACATGGTTTAACACTAATGCGGGCAGTTCGTTTTGGAGGTCTAGAGGTGGAAGAGTTGTTTGATTTAGTCATGGTGAAGTAATGTAGCTAAGATGTACAGGAGAGAAAGTAGAGGAAATGGTGAGTGAGTGAGTTTAGTGATGATCCTAAGGTACTATTTTATAGGCAGAAGGTTTGTTGGTCTGTGTGTTTGGATTGGATGTAAATCCTATGGAGAATGTTGGTTCCTAATGATTTGGAACAAAAAATTAAGCTTGTCACATCCTAAGGTCAATCCATTGAAATGGAGTTGAGTGATATGAGGGGGATTTGCAGTAAATGCAAGGAGATAGTGGAAAATCTGGTGATTTGATATTCCCACGGATTTGACGGATCCCTCAAAAGGGTTCCTTACCCTTATTAGAAAGGTAACTCACATGAAAATTTTGAAAATTCAAATTTTGGTGGGAAATTGAGTTCTTAGGGTTCTAAGGGTTCCTAAATCATTCTAGAGAGTTTAATGATCAGTGAGTATAATCTAAAGAAGCTACAAACCAAAATCTAAGTATCGGGATGAGTCGGGAATTTTTTGAAAAAGTTACTATTAGTACCCACGGATCCAATCGGCAACAAAGACGGAGCCAAAGTTTGGGAGCCGTCGGATCGGTGGGTTCTGGACTGGCGGATCCAAGAGATACACTAGGCTGATCCAAAAACTGGGATCCGCCAGATCCGTCGTCCGAAAGTGCTAAAACAAACAGAGTGATATGAAATTTTCGCGTTTCTTGGTCAAAACCCGAAAAATCTCCTAAAACATATGTAATAGCTAATATGTAGTGGAATAAAGCTAAAAACATGAATACTAACACACGTTTGCACATAGTTTAATCCGATCATCATAACTTACCTTAAATGGAGTTAAGCCAAACAGTGGCTTATTCTCGGAAAATTGATAACACTAAGTGTTATCGACCTGCAAATCTGAGTTAGTTCACATACACATCAATTACTACCATAATAAGTTAAGAACCGTACATGTTTAACACATAATTGTCAAATAAAGTCTAGATCCAAACACTCCTCTCACTTGAACTTCTTGCTCAATTTCTTGTAACCCTTGTGAAGTTTCATGATCCAACGCCCCAGATTCTTCATCATTCCCTTTGTTTGACGATGCTCCTCGGATTCATTCGGGATTGGAGGAAGTTGACTCAAGTACTCGGGAGGTGAGATCCTAGAGTTAGGCAAGCCGTCATCATCACTCATTGATGATGATGATGATGATGATGATGTGGTAGGTTTAGGACGTTTGCCTCTTGCAACCGCTACCTTGTGGTCGCTTAAGGGAACAAAGGTGTGTGGGATCTCATCATAATCGGAAACAAAACCTAAGGCATTTCGAGGGATGGGTGCAAAAGCTCTATAGAGACGAGTCAAGAGCATCCCGTAGGGCAATCGGCCATTCATTTGGCGATATAGTATGCAAGGTTGAAGGGTTGATGAGTTGAGACACAATACATCATATAGCAAAGACAAGCGTTGATGTGATCCCGATTCCCTACCGTGCTAATGACATTAGCTCTCAAAACATCTTCTAACTTCCTAAACTCGGGCCTAAGTTCATTTAGTTCCATGGCAAAAGGATCTCTAGGTACATGACGACCTCGATGAAACCTAGTTGGGTTGTTCCTAGGTAAGAAGAGATGCTCCCTAATGGTTTCTTTGGCGGTCAAAGGTGTGGCATATGGTGCCGTTCTCTCAAGGTTGGACTCTAAGATTGTTAATGACCACTTATCGGAGTAGACACATGTTCCATAATTTGGAACTCCTAAGACATCACCAAATTGATCTAAGGGAATATTGAACAAAGTTCCATTGACACTAAAGTGAATGCTCATGAGACCATTGTCGCTTGAACTGAGACCTATGGTTGCATAGAATTTAAGAATGAACCTAGGAATGATAGGCTCATCAATGTCTAAAAGACAATCGAAATGAATAGCGGCCAATTGCTCGTGGAGATTGGTATCTTCATAGAATGAGGAGTCTACAACCCTACCCTCATGGACGTATCGGTTTTCTAAGGCTTTGAATATATTGACTTGGGCTTCGGTAAGACCCTTGGTTTTGTGGTGTTTGGGAAGGTAATGGATGGTCTTTTTGTGATCGTAGTTGGTTGCGGGAGGCATAGTTATCCTAGACACGAAAAATATATATAGTTTAGTTAAAATTATCGAAGATATGTATAAAGGTCTAGTGTGTGCCTACATGGGGACAATGTGGAGGTGCGGTTATCTCGACTCCTTTTGATGCATGAAAATTATGTTTATGCAAGTTTTATGATAAAATGAGAGATAACCCAAACGCTCCTACTTCAATGTAGCTACGATTGAATGTACCCGAAAATACATATTAATTATGTATTCCCTTTGGCATTCAAGAGACATTATGCAAGTGATGCTTAAAACATAACGTTTTTGTATTTGTATGAACAATGTTCAAAAACCATTTTTCCTAGTCGTAAGAAGATTTTAGCAAAAATTTCTCATGGGGTTTTTGATGAATAATGGCAATGTACTACAAGATGCAATTCCTAACTATGAAAAACATGATTTGTTATGCAATTTAGTAAATATGCTTCATGATTTTTCAAGAATTATGCATAACCCCAAGTTTTGGTTTTGTGCATGAAATAGAAATCCTAGACGCAGATCAAGAGTGTAAACATGTTAAGGATACTTACAGTGATGATTTGAGCACAAATTGGTTGAAGAAGATAGCCTAAATTATGATTTTGGTGAATTATGGGTCAAATACAGTAGGTGATAAGTTTTAGGGAGAATGATGAATAGTACATGGTATTTGTTTAATATATATAAAAACTGCCTCAGCAGATGACGGATCCGGCGGATCCCAAACAAGGGTTTCGCCCTTGTTGTCGTTTGGATCCGCTGGATCAGAACTCAGGTTGGGTTTTTGCCGTGTTTAGTTAATCTAAGGTTTGAGCTAACGTTTAATCTATTCACTAGGTTCCATTAATCCTAAACCAAGTCTAAGATAGTTGAAAGGTTCTCTCTTGAGAGGTTTTGTGAGGATATCGGCAATGTTGTCCTCTGAGGAAACTTTCTCAATTGAGATGTTTTCCTTCTGAACATTGTCACGAAGGAAGTGGTGACGTATTTCTATGTGTTTGGTTCTAGCATGTTGGACTGGGTTTTTACTAAGATCGATAGCTCCTTTGTTGTCGCAAAGAATGGGAATGTCGTTTAGTTCAATTCCATAGTCGACGAGAGCTTGTTTCATCCACAGTGCTTGTTGGCAAGCTTTTCCTGCTGACACGTACTCGGCTTCAGTTGTTGATATGGCGAGGGCTGTTTGTTTCTTAGCAAACCATGCGGTGAGACAATGTCCTACAAAAGTACAAATACCACTAGTACTTTTCCTATCAACATAGTCACCGGCATGGTCTGAGTCGGCATACACTATGGTTTCTACACCTGTCCCTTTGGGATACCATAATCCTAAATGTGTAGTGCCTTTAATGTATCTAAATATCCGTTTAACGGCTTCAAGATGAGATATTTTGGGATCATCTTGAAAACGTGCACATAGACAAACACTAAACATAATGTCCGGCCTACTAGCCGTAAGATAGAGCAAACTACCAATCATTCCTCTATATTTAGTGCTATCTACGGATTCGTTTTCTTCATCCTTTGTGAGTTTGGTTTCTGAGGACATGGGTGTTTTCGTAGGTTTTGAGTCTTCAAGACCAAACTTCTTAAGCATATCTTTGATATACTTTGATTGGTTGAAGAATATCCCATCTTCTAATTGTTTTATTTGGAGACCTAAGAAAAAGTTTAGTTCCCCCATCATACTCATTTCAAACTCGTCATGCATGATTTTTGAGAAATCGTCGCATAACTCTTGACAAGTTGAGCCGAATATAATGTCATCCACATATATCTGGACGATGATAATATGTGATCCCTTTTTCTTGGTGAAGAGAGTATTGTCTACTAGGCCCATGGTATACTTATGGTCAACTAGGAAGGTCTTAAGTCGATCATACCAAGCTTTTGGTGCTTGCTTAAGTCCGTATAATGCTTTCTTAAGTTTGTAAACATGATTTGGTTTTTCAAAATCGGCAAAGCCGGGAGGTTGTGCAACATATACTTCTTCATTTATAAATCCGTTTAAAAATGCACTTTTGACATCCATTTGAAATAATTTAAAATCATGTGCACATGCATATGCAAGTAGTATCCTAATAGACTCAAGTCTAGCTACGGGTGCAAATGTTTCATCGTAATCTATACCTTCTTGTTGATTGTAGCCTTGTGCTACTAGCCTAGCTTTGTTTCTAGATACTATGCCATTTTCATCCAATTTTTAGGTTGTGGAACTAGTGTCCAAACGTCATTTCTAACAAATTGATTTAATTCCTCTTGCATAGCAATAACCCATGATTCATCTTTTATAGCCTCATTTATATTTTTAGGCTCAATTGTTGAAACAAAACAAAAGAAATTACTTTCATTTTGAGCTTTAGATCTTAATGTTCTTTCATTAAGTTTTCCTATGACGTTTTCTAATGGATGACTTTTTGTTTCTTTGATGTTGACTAACTCACTTTTTACTGGTTCATCTTCTTTATCATTTTCAACATTTTCTATATTTTCAACCATTTGACTTTCAACTAAGTCATCATCTACCAAAGGTGATGTCTTAGAGGGAGGTGGACTTTCGTCGAATGTTACGTTCAACGATTCCTCGACTCTTGAGGTTTCTTTGTTCAAAACTATATATGCTTTACTAGTTTGTGAGTATCCTAGAAATACACCTTCATACGACTTTGGGTCGAACTTGGTGAGATAATCTTTTGTGTTTAAAATGAAGCACTTGCTTCCAAACACTCTAAAATATTCTAAAGTAGGCTTTTTGCATCTATATAACTCATATGGAGTCTTTGTCAAGAATGGTCTAATTAGAACTCGATTTAGAATATATGTAGATGTATCTACAGCGTGACACCAAAACTTTTGAGGTATGTTTTGTTCATTTAACATGGTTCTACTCATTTCTTGAATAGTCCTATTTTTGCGTTCTACCACACCGTTAGATTGAGGGGTTCGAGGAGCCGAGAAATTATGAGTTATGCCATTGGCATCACAAAAAGCTCCGAATTGGATTTCGTTGTCGAATTCACGACCATGGTCAGTTCTAATTGATACTATGTTACTTCCTATTTGATTTTGAATTTTCTTACTTAAGATTTCAAATTTATCAAATGCTTCGTTTTTAGTTTTTAGAAACTTAGTCCAAGTATACCTAGAGTAATCATCTACTATTACCAAAGTATAGAAGTTTCTTCCGTAACTTTGTATAGCGGATGGACCAAACAAATCCATATGTAATAATTCTAAACACCTAGATGTAGACACCATGTTTTTAGCCTTATGGCTATTATGAACTTGTTTTCCTATTTTGCAAGCATCACAAAAGTGTTGGTCATATTTTAACTTGGGCAGATTCCTAACGAGTTCCTTAGATGATAAGGAATGAATTAACCTCATATTAGCGTGACCTAAGCGTCGATGCCATAGATTTGATTTATCGTCCAAAGAAGTGAGACAAAGCTTGTCTTTAGGCGTTTTGTCGAGTTTCATAACGTAAACATTATTCTTTAAAACACCTTTTCTTACAGTTATGTCATCCTTAAGTATTTTACTTCCATTTTCATTGAAAATGACGTTATACTTTTTGCGGCACAATTGACTTATACTAAGCAAGTTAAAACCTAAATTATCTACATGAGCAACATCATCAATAGAGAGAGAGTCATGAGAGATTGTACCTTTTTTGATGATTTTACTTTTAAGTTTGCTACCGAATGTGACATTACCTCCGTCATACACTTGGTAGGTTGAGAAAAGGCTTTTGTTTCCCGTCATGTGCCTTGAGCACCTACTATCTTTGATCCACTCATCAGGTTCTAATTCAACTTTTAAGCACACCTAAGTTCAAGAAAAACTCAAGCGTTTGGTCCCCAATATCTCATGGGTCCGTTTGGGTTAAACATGACATTATCATGGTTCATGTAAGGAAATGGTTGACAATTGTTCCATGGCATGTAATTAGGACCATTAAAGTTTCTAGACATGTTTTGGTTCCAATTACTTTGGTAAATATGTTGTGGATTATCATTACTTTTTGGAAAGGGGTGTTTGGGAAAACTAGTTTGAGGTCTTTGTTGAACCGTTTTAACTTTGTACTCATTTCTAGCTTGACCTCTTCCTATAGAAACTGCTGGTTTTTGTTTGTTATTAGTTATACTAGTACTAGGTTTTCTAGTGACTCTAACGAATTCAGTACGGTCAGTTTTTAGAACCCTTCTGTTCACAACTTGTACCGGCGGATCCTTTTGGTACTATTGGCGGATCCAAAACTTTGGATCCGTCGGATCCATGGGCTTCTGACTTAGTTGGAACAGTTTCTTTTTCTTTCACAGTTTGTTTCTTAAAGTCACTTAAAGTTCCTAGTTTCATAAAACCTAGTCCGGTTTTATCATGAGGTAGTTTTTGTATCTTCATTATCTCATCTGCACAACTTATGTTTTTATCAAACTTTTTAAACTTGAAATTTTGTTTGATGAGATCTTCCTGTTTGGTTGTTAATGTTTCTAGTTCTAATTTAAGTTCCTGGCATGACACACACGTTTCTTTAGCATTTTTACCTTTTTCCATTCGTATCTCCTTTTCTTTAAGCCAATAAACTTCGTTTTCTAAAAGTGTCATTTTGGTTTATAAGAACTTGTTTTTGTTTATGATTTTTAAGGTTATATAACACAGTTTGTTATATTCTACTTCTAAGGTTTCATCATCTATAGAAGAGTATGATGAGTCAGAATGTACCTCTTCTGTGTCGTGAGACATGAGAGCAACTTCGTCGTTCTTAGGCTCGTCATCATCTCCTTCACTATCACTCCAAGCTCCACTGACGAAGGCTCTTTGAGACTTGTTCTTTGGAGGCTTTGGACATTCACCTATCAAGTGACTAGAATCACCACACCTATAACACTTCCTGTCTACTTTTCCTTTCCTATCATCACGGTCTTTTCGGAAGGATTTCTTTTCTTTACGAGGTGGTCTAACGAACTTTCCTCGTCTCCTGAAGAATTTCTTAAAATCTCTTACCGCCATGGCATATTCTTCGTCTTCGCTACTAGAACAAGACTCTTCATCACTTGACTCAACTCTAGCTTTCAAGGCAATGGATTTTATTTTCTCCTTCTTGCCTTTAACTATTTCTGAGTCTTTTTCCATCACCATTTCGTGAACTTTGAGGTTTCCTATGAGCTCGTCCAGTGTCATACTTGAAAGATCCTTAGATTCTTCAATAGCTGTCACCTTTGCTCTCCACTTTGGGTGGAGTGCTCTTAGAAATTTCCTGACAAAATTCTTACTAGAAAAAGATTCATCAAGTGCTTTAAGAGATGTAATAATAATATTAAACCTAGCAAATGCACTATCAATGGTCTCATCTTCAGAGATAACAAATTGTTCATATTGTTGAACAAGAAGATCAATTTTGTTATCTTTGACTTGTGAGTTCCCTTGATGAGTAATAATTAGTGATAATTAGAGATGGAGGATGGGATTAGGTTAGATGTGGTTGTTGTTTGATATGGGTTATGTTGTTGTTCTTGATTGGGGAAGGCTTTTGTTGAAGATCTGGGTTTTTTTTATGAAGATCTGGGTTTTGGATGAATTGGATGAAGATCTGGGTTTTTTTATGAAGATTTGAGTTTGTTCGCACATTCGCACATCCGTCGTTCACACATTCGCACATTCGTCGTTCGCACATTCGCACATCCGTCGTTCGCACATTTGTTTATAAAAGTGTCTGGACACGTGTCAAAATATTTATGGATTCGCACATTCGCACATGATCTTTTTGGGAAAACCCATTATTTTCCTACTATTTTTTGAAAAAAGTTTTTTTAAACTACCATTTTGGGAATTACTCTTATAGTAATCATGCATACACAATGCATATTCTTATCTTATGTGTCGAACATAATAAAGGTTTTAGAGCTGCATGCGTCAGACAACTTTAGGGATAATCAATGTTTTGATTATATTGAGCTAGTAGAGTACCCCGAGAATAAGACCAAAGAGTATATTTATATAGCATTTAACCTTGTCCAACAAGTCATTGCTAGCACCTCCTTAAGTTTCAAAACTCGACACTCAACCCCCTCATTTTTCCTTGTTCGACCGGTCGCAACCAACACCCCAATGGTTTGGTTTTAGTACTAATAAGTCCCTCATGCATTAGTTACTTTATTTGTGATTTAATAATTAAATATAACTATTTATATATTAATTATTTAACATCGATTCTCATACGTAAAGTGTGCAATCCCGTGATCTCGAGTTCGATCCTAACACACAACTACTAAATTATGTCCACAAAACTAGCAGCTATCACATATTTATCTTCAATAATAATTGAGCACACCCTGTTCTAAAAGCCCTAGAAAGTATCAATCTTTTCATTATTACACTAGGTGTAATGATTATCCGACTATCACTTTCATCTCGTAGTCACATCAGTTTTTCAACACAGTACCTTACCACCACCTTTAAAAGAGTAGTTGTCACCACCTAACGAAATACATAAAAATACCTCACTTTATACAAACATACCCAACAAACACAAAAGAGCGACCTTGGCGCACGGTTGTGTTCGGTCGTCATGAGCTTGGCTCGCGGTGAAACCGTGAAACTGCTTCATGTGTGATGATATACTGCCATAACGCCCGGTCTTATGGGAGAGTATATTGAATCAAACAAATCAGTTGGTGGCCTTTAGCCCTTCATGGTATCTAATATTCTTATGCTATGTCACAATCATTTATGAACTGTATTTGAAAGTTATAATTACCAAACTATGTCAATTCCATGATTAGAGACTGAACTCGTTGATTAGTTTATCCTTGTACATAAATACGAAACACTAGTAATTTAGGTAACAATAACAAATTATGTACCCACACTAGCTATGAATGCATAATAAATAGGGGCAATTGCATATATACACACTAAAACTTGCATATATATCTAAAACGTGCTTAATTTGCATTGTACATAATGCATTGAAAAGTTGTATTTTGAAGAAATATGCAAGTATTTGAGTTTTAGTGGGTATATTTCCAATTCTCCCAATAAATAGAATATGATAAGAAATTGTCAAACGCCGAGACAAATAGATGGATGACCCGTGCCACTAAGCTCCGCACCCACCCCATTTGAATTTGTAGTTGGTCAAAAGTATTACAGCAAATACAACATAAATACACGACCCAAAAGTTAGTTATAGCAACTTTGGCATTTTTTTTTTTTTTTTTTGGCACCGTATAAATGTGATATACCTATATTATTAACACATAATAAAGTCACATAATTATACTTTATTCTAAGGTTATTTTTAATGGCAGCCTTTTAATATCAATAGCGAGAAGCTAGATGATACAAGCACCAAACAACAAAGAAAATACTTTTGAAAAACGAACAACCTGAAAATTGTAAGGTATTTCACTTTATTCTAAGGTATTTCATTAATTTTAATTTTTGAACCAATAAATTGTAGTACACGAGATAAATGAGAGTAAATCACAAGGCTTGCAAATACTGTTTTATGTTGACTTTTTCATCGCCTGTGGGGAAGTCGCATTATTTGTGGGGAAGACGCACATGGATGAAGTCGTGCACATGATTAGCATGGGCACCTTTCGGCTTAGCTGGCAGTGAATCAGTGATAAAGTTCAGTTATGGGCCTTTACTTTCGTCTACATAGTTTTTATTCGATTTTCAAATATAGCCAAAAAATCATAATGTTGCTATTTGGGACGATGTAAAATGCATGATACATACATCACTTTGCATAGTTATGATCTTACACTCCATGTGCAAAGTACACACTAAGAAAGAAACCGGGTCAAAAGAAATTAGAATTTTAGATAAAGACGCTAAGGAGTAGGGATGAAGATCCAAAAATTGAAGTTGCCTTTAATATGCCTAACCAGGGCCAAATCAACTATAACTTCACAAGACCAGCCGGATAAACGGTAACTTCATAAGACCACTACAACGTGTCTTTAGGCCCCAAACATTTTAAAACCCGTACATCGTTTTATAACAAAAAAATTGGCTAGCGGATAAACCTTTACTATAATATTATAGACTTTTGGAAGGCCCCATATAAAAAGCTCGCTTTAGGCTTCTTTATAACGTGTGAATAGCTCTGAGCCTAACTATATTTGGAACTATACCAAGGTCCATTCATGGCAAAGTCAAATACTATCAAGACTTACCCAGAAGGCTTTTTTGGTGATCAGTTGGTTGAATCACTCACGTATAACAGATGGTTGAATCACTCATGTCTAACAGACTTTTGGGCGAGCTTACCTGGTTTAAGTCAAAGTGTAACATCTCGACACACATATGTATATGTATAAATTATAAAAGTTGCGTCCTTAGAAATTAAAATGACCTACCAATACCTCCTATGTGCAAATAATCCTGAAGTGGTCACGTCAATCTTCTAAAAAATAAGAAATTTACCTGGTTCAAGTCTATGCGACATTAGATTCACGCTCTGTGTGACACGGATTGACAGAGATGAGCACAAGGAGTTAGCAACACAACACTTAACACACACTTGGAGGAATGCAATCCAACTCACAAATGGTATACACTCAAAAGAGGATTTTTATTATATTTCATAATCTGCCATACAATGAACTTCTTGGCCCTTCATATAGGCACAAAAGCATTCATTACAAAAAGACTTATTCCCTTCCATCTACTCATGCTTTTATTACTGAAGCAAAACTCCCAAAGTTATTTAAACAAAAGAAAAGGGTAAACGCCATAAAATAACAACTTACTTTCTCTAATTTTCCGAGTTGAAACACATACTTTTTTTATTACCTTACTTACCAACGTACTTTCAAATTTTGTTCCGACTTCACCAATATAACCATTTTATATTAAAGTAATCACTGAAATGACTATAATACCCCTGTCTTCTTCATTATGCATATTGGTGAAGTCGGAACAAAAGTTGAAAGTACGTTGGTAAGTAAGGCAATAAAAAAAGTATGTGGGTGAAGTCGGAACAAAATTTGAAAGTACGTTAGTAAGTAAAGTAATAAAAAAAGTATGTGTTTCAACTCGGAAAATTAGAGAAAGTAAGTTGTTATTTTATGGCGTTTACCCCAAAAGAAAACTAAAAGTTGTTGACTTTGTGATCCAACTTCCAAGCAGGAAGTTATGGCCAAGACAAAGTGGTAATCAGTCCAACTGTAGCATCAGGCCCACTCCTGTTTTCATGGTTCCAGTTCTTGATGCTAACGGTGTCAGTCCCCCCTTGTTGAAAAAAACTCGTCCTCGAGTTTAACTCATTTTCTTCATGAAATGGAGACAAGTCTTTAACATTGAAAGTAGCTGAAATACTATAATGTCCAGGCAACTCCACCTTGTAAGCAAAGTCCCCTACGCATTGCACGATTCTGAATGGACCATCTCCTCGTTGCTGGAGTTTAGCATGTCGGCTTGGCGGAAAGCATTCCTTACTCATGTGGACCCAAACCAAGACACCTTCTTTGAAAATTGCTGCCTTTCTGTGCTTGTTAGCTTGCTTTGCAAACTTCTAGTTTTGCTTTTTGATTTTCAAATTTACTTTTTCATGAAGCTCTTTGACAGCTGTGGCACGTACATCTCCATCACCACTATAACTTGAGTTTATGGGTAGAGGTACAAGGTCAAGAGGACTCGAAGGATTGCAATTATAAACAACCTCAAACGGACTCCTACCTGTAGTTTGGCTACAAGATCTGCTGTAAGCAAATTCATCTGGAAAAATACTTTGAAACTTGTCAAGTAAAGGGAGCATTACATCAGGTGGTTTTGGGTTTTCATATCCTACTTCTTTTGCCACCAAAGCATAAGTTACTTTAGGTTCTTGCAAAGCTTCATTAAACTCAGATTTTGATATAAATAAATTACCTCCTCCTTTGCTTGAGCTTACTGTTGTCTTTAATTTGGAAGGACCCAAGACAATCTTGACCCCATTCATCATAAAAGCATAGGTGTTTTTCAGCCCATCGTGTACGGTTTGTCTATCAAATTGCCACGGTCTTCCCAAAAGTAAGTGACAGGCATCCATTGGCACGACATCACACCGTACCTCATCTCGATACTTTTTACCAATGGAAAAGTTCACTAAACATCGCTGGTCTACCTGAACCGATTTACCCTTGCTTAACCATGAAAGTTTATAAGGATGCGGGTGTTTTTCGGTAGTGAGAGGTAACTTTTTTACCATGTTTTCAGACACAACATTTTCACAGCTCCCACTGTCAATAATAACATCGCATACCTTTCCATTTGAGGTGCATCGCGTATGGAAAATGTTGTTGCGAAGCCATGCTTCATCTCCATATGATTCAATAGATAATGCTCTCCGAATCATTAATAACTCACCCGTGTCCCCGTAAGTAATATCTTCATGTTCATCTTCTTGAGGTGTATCAAAAGTTGGAGGAGTGTCATACTTGTCGTCTACACTTTCCTCTACAAGAGTAAAAACCCGTTGGTTAGGACAATCAGAAGAAATATGCCCAAATCCTTTGCACTTGAAACATTGCACTGATTTTTGTTTAGTTCGAGAAGGACCAGCCCCTACATCATGGGTCTGTGGGGTTTGGGATGCTTTTGTTGCTTCTGATTTGGTACTTTGCGAACCACTAGCCTGATTAGTTGCATAACCTCGACTAGGACCTCGAATAACACCATATGTTGCTGATTTCCGACCCTCTCTCTCCTTGAGTTGTTTCTCGACTTTAGTGGCAAGTTTATAAACATCACTGTAAGAGATAAAGGGATGTAAATTAACAACATCATGAATATCTTTTCGTAGCCCTCGAAGATATCGTGCAATAGTTTGTTCCTCGGGTTCCACAATACCACACTTTAACATTAAATGATCAAACTCCTCTGTGTAATCAGCCACGGATAGATCACGTTGTGCAAAGTCATGTAATTGTAGAAAAGCTTCTTGTAAATACCCATCAGGCAGAAACTTTTTTCGCAATTCACGTTTCATTTTCTCCCATGTTCTAATTCTCGGTTTGTTCTCGTGAGCTCTTCTCAACTTTAATTGTTCCCACCAAACAGAAGCATGTTTCTTAAGCTTAATGGCAACAATTTTGACCTTCAAATCTTCACGGACTTCTTGATAGTCAAAAACACGCTCAACCGTGTGAATCCAATCAATGAACTCGTCGGGTTGTATTCTTCCTTCAAACACTGGAATATCTACCCTCATGCTAGCACCACGTTGGGAACGATTGTTCCTTCGATCATTGTGATGATATTGAGCTTGTTCATCACTAGATTCCGAGTTGCCGTTAACATGGAAGGGGTTGAATTCTTCATCTTCGGAATCTTCATTTTCTGGTTCATTGTAGTTCTGTCTAGGAGCCTCCACGCGCTCGAGACGCAATTGGAGTTGTTGTACGAGCTGTCTCAACTCATTCACCTCAATGTCTCGCGGGTCAGGTTCTTGATGCAATTGGTTGACGTTACGGGTACGACGTCGGCCAACCATTCTCAACCTTGGCTCTGATACCAAATGACACGGATTGATAGAGATGAGCACAAGGAGTTAGCAACACAACACTTAACACACACTTGGAGGAATGCAATTCAACTCACAAATGGTATACACTCAAAAGAGGATTTTTATTATATTTCATAATCTGCCATACAATGAACTTCTTGGCCCTTCATATAGGCACAAAAGCATTCATTACAAAAAGACTTATTCCCTTCCATCTACCCATGCTTTTATTACTGAAGCAAAACTCCCAAAGTTATTTAAACAAAAGAAAACTAAAAGTTGTTGACTTTGTGATCCAACTTCCAAGCAGGAAGTTATGGCCAAGACAAAGTGGTAATCAGTCCAACTGTAGCATCAGGCCCACTCCTGTTTTCATGGTTCCAGTTCTTGATGCTAACGGTGTCAGTCCCCCCTTGTTGAAAAAAACTCGTCCTCGAGTTTAACTCATTTTCTTCATGAAATGGAGACAAGTCTTTAACATTGAAAGTAGCTGAAATACTATAATGTCCAGGCAACTCCACCTTGTAAGCAAAGTCCCCTATGCATTGCACGATTCTGAATGGACCATCTCCTCGTTGCTGGAGTTTAGCATGTCGGCTTGGCGGAAAGCATTCCTTACTCATGTGGACCCAAACCAAGACACCTTCTTTGAAAATTGCTGCCTTTCTGTGCTTGTTAGCTTGCTTTGCAAACTTCTGGTTTTGCTTTTTGATTTTCAAATTTACTTTTTCATGAAGCTCTTTGACAGCTGTGGCACGTACATCTCCATCACCACTATAACTTGAGTTTATGGGTAGAGGTACAAGGTCAAGAGGACTCGAAGGATTGCAATTATAAACAACCTCAAACGGACTCCTACCTGTAGTTTGGCTACAAGATCTGCTGTAAGCAAATTCATCTGGAAAAATACTTTGAAACTTGTCAAGTAAAGGGAGCATTACATCAGGTGGTTTTGGGTTTTCATATCCTACTTCTTTTGCCACCAAAGCATAAGTTACTTTAGGTTCTTGCAAAGCTTCATTAAACTCAGATTTTGATATAAATAAATTACCTCCTCCTTTGCTTGAGCTTACTGTTGTCTTTAATTTGGAAGGACCCAAGACAATCTTGACCCCATTCATCATAAAAGCATAGGTGTTTTTCAGCCCATCGTGTACGGTTTGTCTATCAAATTGCCACGGTCTTCCCAAAAGTAAGTGACAGGCATCCATTGGCACGACATCACACCGTACCTCATCTCGATACTTTTTACCAATGGAAAAGTTCACTAAACATCGCTGGTCTACCTGAACCGATTTACCCTTGCTTAACCATGAAAGTTTATAAGGATGCGGGTGTTTTTCGGTAGTGAGAGGTAACTTTTTTACCATGTTTTCAGACACAACATTTTCACAGCTCCCACTGTCAATAATAACATCGCATACCTTTCCATTTGAGGTGCATCGCGTATGGAAAATGTTGTTGCGAAGCCATGCTTCATCTTCATATGATTCAATAGATAATGCTCTCCGAATCATTAATAACTCACCCGTGTCCCCGTAAGTAATATCTTCATGTTCATCTTCTTGAGGTGTATCAAAAGTTGGAGGAGTGTCATACTTGTCGTCTACACTTTCCTCTACAAGAGTAAAAACCCGTTGGTTAGGACAATCAGAAGAAATATGCCCAAATCCTTTACACTTGAAACATTGCACTGATTTTTGTTTAGTTCGAGAAGGACCAGCCCCTACATCATGGGTCTGTGGGGTTTGGGATGCTTTTGTTGCTTCTGATTTGGTACTTTGCGAACCACTAGCCTGATTAGTTGCATAACCTCGACTAGGACCTCGAATAACACCATATGTTGCTGATTTCCGACCCTCTCTCTCCTTGAGTTGTTTCTCGACTTTAGTGGCAAGTTTATAAACATCACTGTAAGAGATAAAGGGATGTAAATTAACAACATCATGAATATCTTTTCGTAGCCCTCGAAGATATCGTGCAATAGTTTGTTCCTCGGGTTCCACAATACCACACTTTAACATTAAATGATCAAACTCCTCTGTGTAATCAGCCACGGATAGATCACGTTGTGCAAAGTCATGTAATTGTAGAAAAGCTTCTTGTAAATACCCATCAGGCAGAAACTTTTTTCGCAATTCACGTTTCATTTTCTCCCATGTTCTAATTCTCGGTTTGTTCTCGTGAGCTCTTCTCAACTTTAATTGTTCCCACCAAACAGAAGCATGTTTCTTAAGCTTAATGGCAACAATTTTGACCTTCAAATCTTCACGGACTTCTTGATAGTCAAAAACACGCTCAACCGTGTGAATCCAATCAATGAACTCGTCGGGTTGTATTCTTCCTTCAAACACTGGAATATCTACCCTCATGCTAGCACCACGTTGGGAACGATTGTTCCTTCGATCATTGTGATGATATTGAGCTTCTTCATCACTAGATTCCGAGTTGCCGTTAACATGGAAGGGGTTGAATTCTTCATCTTCGGAATCTTCATTTTCTGGTTCATTGTAGTTCTGTCTAGGAGCCTCCACGCGCTCGAGACGCAATTGGAGTTGTTGTACGAGCTGTCTCAACTCATTCACCTCAATGTCTCGCGGGTCAGGTTCTTGATGCAATTGGTTGACGTTACGGGTACGACGTCGGCCAACCATTCTCAACCTTGGCTCTGATACCAAATGACACGGATTGACAGAGATGAGCACAAGGAGTTAGCAACACAACACTTAACACACACTTGGAGGAATGCAATTCAACTCACAAATGGTATACACTCAAAAGAGGATTTTTATTATATTTCATAATCTGCCATACAATGAACTTCTTGGCCCTTCATATAGGCACAAAAGCATTCATTACAAAAAGACTTATTCCCTTCCATCTACCCATGCTTTTATTACTGAAGCAAAACTCCCAAAGTTATTTAAACAAAAGAAAACTAAAAGTTGTTGACTTTGTGATCCAACTTCCAAGCAGGAAGTTATGGCCAAGACAAAGTGGTAATCAGTCCAACTGTAGCATCAGGCCCACTCCTGTTTTCATGGTTCCAGTTCTTGATGTTGTTCCAACTTCTAGGTCAAGGCATTATGATGCTCTTCCAACTTCTTGGTCAAGACATTAACTCTTATTTATTTAAGTTTCTTGTTTGACTATAAATATGGAGTCTTTTCTTTGTATTGAGGGACTTTTGGAGTTTTTTTAATAAAAGCTTTTGCTTTGTTCTTGGCGGTTTGCTAAGATTCTCTTAATAATCGGTATTCTTTGAATCAACGATTGTTGGAGTTGCCTAATTATCGGTATTCTTTTGAATCAACGATAGTTGGAAGATTGTTTCTGGTATTCATTTGAATCAACAGATTCAATTTATTTATCCCGTGTTTTAGCACTACATTAGTTGGTATCAAAGCCGAAGTTCCTGATTAAGATGTCTCCAAGGAGAAGTGAAGGCGAAGAGTCAGAATATCCGTTCTTTGAGGGTGATGGTTCATCTTCTCATGAATGGAGATATTATGGTGTGGCGGGTGACGATTATGAAGGACCTCCAGTATTTGATGATGATCAATATGAAGAAGAATTGATGCCAGTTTATGATACCGATATTGAATATATCATTGAGGCAGAAGAAGGACTTGTTGGGAAAGGAGGATTTGGTAGGGAAGAAGACAACATGGAAGACGTCATAGTTGTTTCTGGTGTCGATGCTGCCACAGACGTCAAGCATAAGAAACACCACAGTGGCGCTAGGGTGATGAAAGAGAATTTTTATCCAAAGTTTGGAGAGAGTAGACCTACTTCATTTCAGTATAGGAAAACTTCTACCATCTTTAATGTACGACATTTCGGCGCTAAAGGTGATGGCACCACTGATGACACAAAGGCATTTCAAGCAGCATGGTTAGCTGCATGTAAACTGGAGGCTTCAACTATGGTTGTGCCAAAAGGTTCAGTCTTTTTGGTCAAACCCATATCATTCTCTGGATCCAACTGCGAATCAAACATTGTTTTTCAGTTAGATGGGAAGATCATAGCTCCAAAAAAGTCAGCAAGCTGGCCATCAGGACTCCGTCAATGGCTTGAATTTACAAAACTAAACGGGATAACCATCCGTGGAACTGGTGTTATTGATGGGCAAGGCTCCGGATGGTGGACCACCGAGTCAGGAACTAAACCAACAGCGGTCAGGTTTTATGGGAGTTCTGATGTGACGGTAAAAGGCATAACGATTCAAAACAGCCAGCAAACCCACCTCAAGTTCGATAATTGTGAATCTGTTCAGGTTTTTGGTATTACTGTTTCATCCCCAGGGGACAACCCAAATACAGATGGAATTCACTTGCAAAACTCTCAAGATGTTGCAATCCAAAATAGCAAACTTTCTTGCGGAGATGATTGTGTCTCGATACAAACTAGATGCTCAGGAGTAAATATACAAAATGTGGATTGTGGACTGGGCCATGGAATAAGCATCGGGAGCCTTGGCAAAGATCATACAGTAGCTTGTGTTTCGAATATTACTGTTCGTGATACAAAGATTCATGGCACAATGACTGGAGTTAGAATAAAGACATGGCAGGGTGGTTCAGGCTCGGTGAAAGGAGTGACATTTGCCAATATTCAAATCTCAGAAGTCCAAACTCCTATAATAATTGATCAATTCTACTGTGGTGGGAGCAAATGCCACAGCAATAAGACATCAGCAGTGGCTGTTTCTGGGATATCTTACAAGAACATAAGAGGGACGAGTGAAGCAAACTCGAGGACGAGTTTTTTTAAGTGGGGGAGAATGATGCTGTTCCAACTTCTAGGTCAAGACATTATGATGCTCTTCCAACTTCTTGGTCAAGACATTAACTCTTATTTATTTAAGTTTCTTGTTTGACTATAAATATGGAGTCTTTTCTTTGTATTGAGGGACTTTTGGAGTTTTTTTAATAAAAGCTTTTGCTTTGTTCTTGGCGGTTTGCTAAGATTCTCTTAATAATCGGTATTCTTTGAATCAACGATTGTTGGAGCTGCCTAATTATCGGTATTCTTTTGAATCAACGATAGTTGGAAGATTGTTTCTGGTATTCATTTGAATCAACAGATTCAATTTATTTATCCCGTGTTTTAGCACTACATCACTGTGTATAAGTCAGCTAAAAGGTCGGAAACCATATTAATATATATATATTAAAAGGCATTTGATACGACGCCGTGTCATGCCTTTTAATATATATTGCTACAGTAGCTACAGTAATGGGCTGACCCAATTTGAGGCCCAAAATCAACTTTCGAAAATTGGTAAAAAATACCCCTGAAATTGACGACTCTTTGCAAAAAAAGTCCTTTTTCCAAAAAAATGTTTCGAAAATTGGCAAAAATTACCCCTGACATTGGCGACTCTTTACAAAAATAGTGCTTTTTCCAAAAAAAATGTTTCGACAATTGGCAAAAAATACCCCTGCCATTGGCGACTCTTTGCAAAAGGAGTCCTTTTTCGGGAAAAAAAAAATTACCCCGGCCTACTCTCTACTTAATAAAAATATCGTGCAATAATCAACGAAATAAAACAACGCCCCGCCGCAACGCGGCGGATCGTCGCCCACCTCGTTTGAAAGGTGTGTATAAAACGAGAATGGCGACGACGCCCGCGTTGCGGGCTTGCCTGTTTTTTGGGCAAGGTTTTGAACGGCTGAAAAGATATTATATCAGATTACGCACGCGAGTAGGACAGTCTTTCCAGGAGCAAGCCCATATTAGTCTCTTGAATCTTTCAATCTAAAGTCAGTGTGCTCGATATAGACAACATTTGAAAAGGGTACTTGAGAAATATTATATTACCTATGGGCCGTTGCTTTTATATTGAATTGTAGAAAACGGATAACAAAAAAATGTTTTTATATTGAACTGTATCAGCATATTTGATCATGCTCTGCACTTGATTAAAATGTGAAACTTTTTTTTTTTTTTGAAAGACAATATTTATTAAAGGAACCAAAATAAATACACGATACAAAATAAAAGGCAACTCCCCTTCTAACCAAGATAGTTAACCAAACATATGGTCCACAAACTAAGGACATGCGACAACACTTGAACCATTTGAAACATTATTGAAGTCAAAGAAAAGCACCTGAACATTTGAAGTCCAAGCCCACCAGAAAAGCATCACTGACAAAACCATTTGAAGTCAAAGAACTTGAAACTTAATGCCAAAATACTTGAACCATATTATTGATGTTACAATAATTGCAGTAGATACTCTGACTGAACCATTTGCAGTAGATACTCTCACATACCCATTTGCAATATACTCTCATTTATAAGACTAATTCGTATGAGAAATGGAAACGATGGCTCTAACTAACAAAAACTTACATGTGGTCAACGACTCAACCCATGAAAACCAAAGGCCTTAGGGCAGAAGCGCGATGCCACAAAAGCTTTGCTGATACCAGGGAGCATTAATATATGGCCGTAATATCAAAGCGCATAAAAAATTAAAATGGAACTAAAAGGCGAGCCCTGTAAACTGCACTAAACAATATCATCATCATGTCCAGATTTTCTTAAAAATAGTCGTAAAAAAAATGTTTCTTTAAACTGAATAGACATGCCAACATTGATGCAAACATATATCAGGAAACAGCCTTTATCACCTATACTATCAAGACAACTCCCGTCATGTAATACCAATACATATAACTAAGGAATATAGTGCATCGTGATTCCGTATTGTGTGTTTTTGCTTACTCAAAAGTTAGGGATCAGATTATTCCATAAATATCAATAGATAATCAAATACCTTGAAGAAGATTCAGAGCTATCATATTGTTGAAAACGTAGAAGAGGCAAAATTGCATTTGGTATATTCCTTTCAGTTGACTGATTGTTGTCAGCTATATCATAAGCTGGACTATCACAAAACTTAGAGACTGGTTCAGCAGCAACAAATTCTTGCTTAGATGAATCCGTTATTGTCGCAGCATCCATAGATATAACATCGCTGGCCCTTTTATCTGACGATAGAGAGTCGATAAGCGATTGATCATCTGCTGCTGTTTCGGTGATAGAATTATGGCTGCTTAATTGGCCACTCTCGGTGGTCCCATTCTGCATTCCTTGAGCTCCAAGTTCGGCTGAAATAAAACTTTCTTTGTCTTCTAAAGATCCTTCATTGATCCTAAGTGTTTTTCATTTTGTTCACTTTAACTCTAAACTTAATGACGCGGTATATAGTAGATAAAGCAGCCAAATTGAAACCTGGACACTGATAATTCTAATAGCTAGCTGATGGATAGTAATCAGTAATCAGGTTGATCAGCAGTTGACTTATTTTGTACAAATACCTTATCTTATAAATAGTTATAAGAAAGGATGGTACTTACTTGTCACAGGGCAATTTGTTCTTTTTGGCCCGAAACGATTCAGAGTCCGTTTCCTTTTTTTCTTTGCTTCTTTCAAATGTGCTCCTTCAACTTTTGCCTTGATTCAAAAAGTTAAGCTAATTAAATAAGGTTACCTAAACACTCCACATTTGACCCGAGCAGTAGCAAATATGCTACATATCATCATAATTTGTAGCCTAAACCTGTGCCAACCAATTGCATCGTTTAAACTTAATTAACCCTGATGAAAATTTAGAAATAAGTGAAAAGAATATGAGGTATAAAAAGTGAAGGCGAGTACTTACATGTTTTTCTCCATATAAATGAGATCAAGGAACGGGATAATGTGTGGGGCGAACGGAAGTATTAGGGTTCATGTGGAGGACCTTTTTTCAGTTTCAGAGTTAAATCTTGATGCTCCTGGAAACTTCAGCCTACAACATATTACAGCCCGTATAGTTCACTTTAACTCCACCTATTCTACAAAACAACAAACACTATATATCACAGGCCATAAAAACCAAGTAACTAAATTTGTAAACAAATCATAGGTTTAATCCCTTCTTTACGGTGCAAAACAAAAAACAGAACATCAGCATTAGTGTGATCAATCGTATAATCTGGTGTTCTTTTCATTCCTAGTTTTAAGCATGAATCCCAAACACCCCCACTGATTTAATCAAAATCCATCCATTCACAACAACTTACCAAACATCAAAACAAAAACCAACTTCATTAAAAAGATTCAATCTTTATACAAAAAGATAATCAAATCAAAAAGTAAGTATCTAAACTGCTTATTTCTTACACAAACCATTTTGAGGGTGTTTATTATTGCTTATCTAAACTGCTTATTTCTTAAACTACTTAAAATCAACTTATTCCAAATACTTATATCAAAAAACCAACATCAAGATTCAATCTTCAATAACATAACATCAAAATAAACACAATCAAGAATGATCGAATAAGAAAAACACAAAAAAGATGATCAAAACAACATTGCACGTACCTCTGTTATTTGTTTACCAACATCAAGATTCAATCTTTAATAACATAACATAAAAATAAACACAAATCAAGAATGATCGGATAAGAAAAACACAAAAACGATAATCAAAACAACATTGCACGTACCTCTGTTATTTATTTTTTCTTCCATACTTCGATCATGATCATCACCGAGGGAAGATTTATTCATTAACACAGGTCGATCCGTTTGATTTTAGTAAAGGTATAATAATTGAGGCGTAGGTGAGAGCTTCCAGAGTTCTCTTGATCTTTATCCTATACTAAAATGCATCATTGGACTGGATTTGGCAAAAATAGCTTCACCTGGGCTATGAAAAAAGGCTAAGCAGTTGGGCCGCAATTTTGGCGGGAAAACAGGTGTAAAAACGGTGGCGTTTTACACGCTAATTATATATATATACTACATATAAAGAGTGTATGGTCAAAGGTGAAAAGTGGAATGTGAAATGTTGAAAAATAGTCAAATGAAAGAGAAACTCTCTCATCTAAAACCATCCCATCCCCACTAAATACGTATTCAATTAGTATCACAATTAGGTTTAAAAAATCAGTTTCTCTCTCTCAACCAAAACCACCGCCAGCATCTCCTTCTCAATCTCAGATCTTGTTTCTTGATTTTTTTTATTCCATCATCAACAACGACGATGGTTATTAAACCAGTGAACGGCGAAAGAAAATATAACCCGGTCGTGAACAGGGCTGCTACAGTCGCTGTCTCGCCGGAAAAGGCTGCTGATGCCACTTTTGTTGCCGGAAAGTTGTTGTCGCCGCTGGTTTGGTGTTCGGATCTCTTGTGTTGTACCACTCTGTGATTGGGGTTAGTGCAAGCTTTATTTCAATTGTGATGGGTCAATGGTTTTTAATGGTTCGGTGGATGGAATTTTCATATTTTTTGTTTGATTGATCTATAACTTCCATTGTTTTTGTTTGAATGTATTATTTGCTTTGAATATTGGTTTATCATTAAACGAAATAGATTTGTCAAAGATTGGTTTTAATGTAAACGAACAAATGGTTTCTAAATGCTATGTTAAGTAGGGACCAATAGTTTTGTTTTCTTCTTTTCTTTTAGGGACGCTTTTGTTATTTTCTATTGTGAAAATCAATTTAAGTATTAAGATATTTAACCAATTTGTTAGTAAATACGAGTAGGTTTGTTGATGTGGTCACCCTTTTCGTCAAACCGATTTAATGTTCGAGTTTCGTACAAAAAATCAAAACGTAAGTTGTTTTAAACACCAGTAGGTGTGTTGATGTTTTTGACCTTTTCGTCAAACCGATTTATTTTATTTTTTTTTGGCTTTGGATCTGAATTTTTTGGGCTTTTGTTCTGAAATTGAAATATGTTATATGCAAACTTACATTATTTTCGGAAAGCATATGCAAACTATTAACACACTATTAATACACATCGAAAACCGGGTTGACCCGGGTCGCTTCAAACCCGGTGGGTTGACCGTTTAATTTGACCCTTTTTTTTCCCCAACCCGGCGGGTTGACCGGTTTAATTTGACCTGTTTTTTCGACTGAAACAGTTTCAACCGGTTGAACCGTCCGGGTCGAAACGGGTTTTAAAACATTATGTTTAATCCCCAAATCCTCAAACTTTTATTATTTTGAGTTTATAACCCACAAACTTTTTTTTATCGATGAAACTATCTGCCGCTATAAAATCCCGTTGCTATGCACGGGTACTCGTCTAGTATAGGATAATAGAGTGAGCTACCAATACATGATAAGTTGAAATCTTCTTTTCCAAATAAACCATATACTTGCATTAAGTAGCTTATTGGGCCAAGCCCACTAACCAAAACCCTACGTTCACACCAACTCATCACAATCCTTAAAAAACCAAACACATCTAATATCAGCCAAAATCACACCCCGCATCTCACACGTAACTCAACAAACAATGGCGAACCTCACGATGAAGAACTCAATTCTCTCCGTCCTAACTCTCATGATCGTGATCTCATCGTCAGCCATCGCATCATCCGATTCACCTTTCATCGTAGCTCACAAGAAAGCAACACTTAACAGACTCAAATCTGGATTTGAAAAAGTCTCGGTTTCTATCGATATTTATAACCAAGGATCTGCGTAAGTATTTTATAAATTTTAGATCTAGTTGATTGGTTTGATTATTTATGTCTTGGGTAAGGTTTCTGTTTTATGGATCTGATTTAGAAATAAATGATCTGTGTGATAGTATTGAGTTTGAATTGATTTAAATGTTTTGTAATGTTGAGCTAGTGTTTGATCGATTTGTTTGGTCAACGGTTTAGATTTGTGATCTGTATGCATGTTGTTACGATATCGATATTCGTATTTTATTGTGTGTTTTTTTGGTATGCATGTGAATTTAGTGTTTGGATTGCATTTTGCGCTAGATTAGACCTTGCATCTGTAACGATTTGCTTGTGTTAGATTTTTGTTACTTGACTTTCTAACTTTGAGCATGTATATTTGATAGCTCATTACATCGTAAGGTCTAGAAGATTTACCGAGCTTCAATAGTTGATTTGCATTAAACTAGTTGCAATAGACTAAAGTTTAAATTACGTTGAGTAAAAATGCACCCACTTTGTAAAGGATGGGGTTGCATTCTTACTAGGGGTGACAGTTTGAGACCCATTGGTTGAACATGGGTCTGGATGGGTAAATATCTAGTAGGGGATGCGTCTAGTTGGGTCTCTGGTAAATATTATAGATGAGTCTAATTGGGTATTTGATAGGAAGTGCAATTATATATAACAATTACCTATCAGGGCTAGACGGTTTAGCGGGTCAAAAAAAATTTATACCTTTTTTTCCCACTTTCTTCATCTTTTACTAAATTTTTTTTCAACCCGACCAAAACCCATCTAGACCCGTACCCATTTAGACCAATGCTTCTAGAAGGCCCATCTAGACCCAAACCCACCCTGACCCGACCCGACACAAATCCATCTAGACATATGAACCGACCGGACCCATCTATTTTGCCACCTCTAAATATATACCTATTGAGTAGAAACTAGAAAGCATAACCAATTAGTTGCATATACACAAAGTTGGATTGTTTAGATGTTGAATCACTAGTGTCAGCATACTTCGTCATGTGCAGTTGTTTTCTTAAAGTGTATACGTTGGCGTATCAACCAGGTGACATGGGCCTGCATTGAGCCTATTGTTCTTGATGTTTGCAATGGCCTGTATTGAAAGTAAATCTTCGGGGTTTTAATTAAAATACCACTTTTGGATCTTGTACTCCCATTACATAAGTTTTATGAAAAAATGTGGCGTCACCAGTTTATCATTGATGAAAACTAGGTGTTTAGTTAGCCCTGCTAGGAAGTTCTTTTTAATGGGCAGTATTACATGCATTCGTCTTATGCATGTTTTGTTATGTCAAAGCTACTATTATTGATTTTTGGAATAAAAGTTTTTTCTTTGTAACAAATGCAAGCTGAATTGTTCTTCGTTTGTTTAGGTTGTATTTGGTTACCTTTTTTGGATTCTATAATTTCATTTCCTGTTGTGTAGTTGATCATCATTGATATGGAAGTAAATTTGACTATCTAAGAAGCTTCGTTTTAGAGTTTAGGGCAAATAAATCAGATTAATAGACCACATATTGACTTTTTTGAATTTTCAAAACCAATTGTATCCGTTAAGTCATAGTTATAATTCTTAGTTAATGGAGCTGAACCGCCTCATGATTTTATCACATTTAATCTTCTGGCTAGATAATAATCCACAATGATATAAGCTACAAGTAGTTTTTTTAACAAGGCAATGTTTTCTTTTAGTAAATATATTATGAGATGCTGTGAGTTTTTGCTTAATCATTCTTAAATCTCAACAAATCTTTGGCATGAAACTATATAAAAATTTAATATTTTTCAGTCGTTCATGATAAAATTCACAGTATGGAGTAATCACAATTGTAAACTGCATTGCTACTAATTAACTAGTGAAGTACTTACTGTTCATATAACTAACCTATTTTTTGTTCTGCAACTATGACATCAAGCCTTAGGAGTAAGGCTATCAGTTTGGTTACTTCTAATAATTATATCAAACTTCCTGTTGCAGAATCTCACAATTTCATCATCTTTTTTATTCAGGACCGCATATGATGTTAGTCTTACTGATGATGATTGGACTCCTGAGATATTCAACCTCATCTCTGGAAACACATCAACCTCTTGGGAAAGACTTGATGTGTATGTATCGCATTCCATCCTGAAATAGTTACTTCAGTAAAAAAACACCTTCTTTTGTTGAGCTAATTCTCATATCTTTAACTTTTTTCTGCCATCAGCGGTGCTGTTCTATCACACACCTTTGAGTTGGAGTCAAATGTGAAAAAAGTCGTCCACAGCAAACCAGCCGTTGTTACATTCCGTGTCCCCACAAAGGCTGCATTACAGGTTGGTATTCTAGAAAATGACAGTACATTGGTATTGCAGGTATTGTATATTTGTACGTGTTTTAGTCTTACGGTATTTTGACTTTTTTTTTCAGGAGGCATATTCAACCCCACTTTTGCCACTAGAAATCCTATCAGACAAGCCTCGTGAGAGTACTCTTGGTCTCGTAAGTTTTGTATTACTGGTTGAAATAACATAATAAACTTGTTTTAAAAAGGAAAATGATAAAACCCTTATAGAATTTTTTTTTTTTTTTTTTTTACCTGGGTTCCGACTCGACATTGCGAGCCGACTAATCCCAGGGCCTGGAGTCATCGCAGGTGAACCTCGGTGGCCACATGGGGATTAATTTTCTCCCCAAGGTTTGAACCTGGGACCTCCAGGGACTTTAATCACTTTGGAGACCAAATCCAAACCACTGGGTCACCCCATGTGGTTAACCTTTATAGATTTGTATTGATCTTTTAACTGATAATGCATTGTTGTGTTCTTTTGCATGTATTGTGCTTAATGGATGCCATCCTTTCAGGCTAAGGTATGAGATACTTTTCTGATCAATGTGTTTCTTTTTACGATCTATTTAGTAAATCTGATATAATATATTTGTAGTCGATCTGAAATATGTCTATTGTAATCATCCATATTTATGTTTTTGTTATCTAAATTTGCAGAAGTTGTTGGCTAAGTATGGCTCTTTGGTGTCTGTCATCTCCATTGTGGTTTTGTTTGTGTACCTGGTGGCTACTCCATCAAAGTCTGGTGCTGCAAAGGGAAGCAAGAAGAAACGTTAATGATTAGTTTTTGTAATGTAATTGTAGAGGCACGTGGACCAACCTTCGTGTTTTGACTTGCCTTTATTGTAAAATGTTTTAATCGGATAGTCTACATTGTAAAAGGCTGTTAGTCTTTTTCGATATCTGAGAGATAATTATGGAGAAAGGTTGTGATAATAGGTTTTTGCTTTAGTTGTCTTGCACTAATATATATCCTGTTTCTAAATCCTTAGCTTTCAGTTACCCTTTAAATGTCCATTTTTCTACCAGTTTTACTTTACATAGTCAATATAACCTACAAAGTATATCTCGTGGTACCGTACAGTATATTGTTTACTGGTTTTCATATTTTTTTGTCATATTCTTTAGTTGCTGGTTTGGTGTCTTGGTTCCATTTTCCTAGTTCACAAGGACGTAAAAGTAGTAGAAATAACAAAAAAATTGGTTCAATACAATGTCTTAACAAAAACACGAACAATATTTAAAAAAAAAAAAAAAAAAAAAAAAAAACAACTGCATCATATGAATAAGAAAAAAACATCACAACAACCAAAGTAAGGAAGTTGTAAAAGACAGAAATGAAACTAGCTATATGCTATATCACAAGTTTACTTGAACCATTGACCAGAAAGCGTTACAGAACTTATAATAATAATAATACCATCGGACTTTTGTCAAGGGAAGAGATCTAGCTTGAAAAACGTAATGAAAATTACACATGTTAATAAAACAGCAGTTTGGTGCCTAAGAAAGAACATTATATTATAATGACGGAAGCCAACTATGAAATTATAACTGTAGAACATGGATGACTTAAAACAGTGAAAAATAAAAATTAAAAGATAATACATGAGTAAAAGCGAGAACAGCCAGTTGAAGAAGAGTAACCACATGGTCCAAATGGATAATCAACTGTTTGGTTATGCTCAAACCAAATATGGGATCATGCAGCCTTTGAGTCCTTGACACCAGCCTTGACACTATAGACAGTTTGAACCGCAGTAAGACCAAACAGGACGATTCCAGCAATTAGAGCAATGATACTCCATGGATTACTGAAATACTTACGTCTCAACTCGGCAATAAGGTTGGGCCAATAAGCATTGTAGTGCTCATCCATTTTCTTCCATTCATCTTGGTACAAGAAATCTTTGAAAACAACCTCTTTCAACATGTTGTTTATGAGATTTGTTGCTTCCTCATTGGAACCCATATAGCTGACAATGACTTGTGATTTCATCAATATGGCAACATCTTCGGGAGTATCTATTAACTTATCCAGCGCAAGCATATATGATGTGACACAAGTCTGAACTTGAGAGGAGTGCTCATATATAATGAGGTTCCTTATAACCGACTCTTTGGAATCAGTAAGCATTAGTGTTGGCATTTTAAGAATAGGCTTACTCCATGAAAAAGGGAAGCATTGGAACCTTGAATATTTCAGTTCCATGGCCATTGGCCACTTTGCATCAAGTTTATTGCTAAACTTGACTCCCGACCTGTATAATTCGACAGCAGAGTGGCCTTTTGGATATTCATTAACTATTGATGAATCGAGATCTGGATTCTGGTAAAATTTGTGGATAAAGCCAAGGATATGATGATGGGTTGAAGAAACATTGGAATTGTCCATTGCTAACTCTCTGTCAAATATGTGGCACTGTATTGCAACGTTGAAGAAGATAATTTGAGACAGCGTACGGGTTATGGGATAATGTTTCGAAAAAATACACTCAAATATGTCTTGAAGAACAAAAAAGGGAATCTGGTTTTCTATTAGAACCATGTCTCGCTTTATTTTTGGGCGTAGTAACGACTCGATTGGTCTTAATGAAGAATATCCTATGTTACAATAGCATAGGAAAGCGAGTATGAAACAAGCATCCGTTACCATCATTTTGACAAGTTTAGAATCAGAGTATGCCGGCATCCCGATATAACATGCCTTAATTCGGTCTATCGAACCACGTACCCTCATCACACATTCTTTTAATTTTTGGTCAGGCGTGGAATTTAAAGGACTCATTACAGTATGCAATAGATAATGCATATAAGTGGCTTTCGTCACTTCAAATCCTTTCAAATGTTCATCTTCGTGGTGAAGAGGTCCAATAGAGACCACTAGGGGGGTAAAAGAATGTGGGCTGACGTCTCGATAGACTTTAGGAACCATAAAAATCAATCCTGGACGTTGGTCGCTACGATTTTGTACTTCTTCATCGTGTTTAAGATGAAGTTGGATTTCTTCATCGCATTTAAGAAGAAGTTGGATTTCTACATCACCTTCTGCCATTCGAAATGTTAAAATAAATAATTAACTTTGGCGCTGTCGTTGTTAAATATACAGTACTATGGAATCTAGATAGAAGGGAAATAATTTAGAAAGAAAGCGAATGTATGGGAAGAATAGGAACGAGATCGGTAGTATTGTCTAGCAAAGGAGGAGAGAGTTTCATAAGGGGATGGAAGTAGAAAGGAGTGGCGAAGATTGATGAGGGAATACGCGTGTTATATAGAGGAAACTGCATTAATTAAGACAAAAGTAATAAAATAAAAATGTGAGTATCATCAGTAGCGGATCTACTCAATCTTTCACATTTCATTCGTATCTACTTTGCTATCGCTTGTTAGCATAAAATGTATCTAATCTTTGAATGATTCTATGTATAAAACTAAAATATGACAGTTACAATTTGGAGCTTTACCAAACATTAGTAACACGAGAGAGATACAGGCTAGACGGGCTAGTAAGACTCTGAAAAGTTTTCTTTACACTTTATGGACGAAAATTAGATGTAGCGTGTGCTACACCCGCCACCGGGTCTACCCCTGAATGCTATCAGTATAATATGTCGATAAGAACATACAGAAAGTAGAAAATGAAGAATAAAAACAAAATGTTTTAACATGTCCTCAAGTTCAGTTCCAGAGAAATTCTTTGAAAAAGTTTAGCTAGTTGGTATATTGTAACATTACTCAAATTCCACTTTTTCTTTGAAAGCAACATTACTCATTATCCAATTTTATACAACTTAATTTCTCATTATAACTTGTATCCAATAGCTTTATTCACATTTCTGAAAACTTGAGTTCTTTTGCCGTAAAATTAAGTCAATATCTTAATAAAAAAGAAGTGTAATCATATCTTAACATCCTTTTGTAAATTAGAGTACCATGAACTACTGGATAAATGAACCAAAATAAATAGAATAAAGTATTAAAAGGGAGAGAAAATCCTTTTTGAGGTCCAAATCACGGTCATTTTTTAAGCCAATCCCCAAAAAGGTCATGAGCAACTGCTCAACTTGGCAACTCAACCCAATGGTTGACACGTGTCCTCTATCAAGTACATTCCACTTGACCATTATAACATTTTATTTTATTAAAATGTCCGAAATACCCTTATATATTTTATTACTATCTTCTTACATATTTCCTAGACACACACAAACAAACACATCTCTCTTTCACCTACTTTCTTTTCCTCCATGATGTTTTTATATAAAATAACTCTCCTCTAAATATTTTAGTAAACTTTTTAAGCGCATTTGTTTTATTTTTCCTCTATGATGTGGTAGGTGTGCGTATGAATATAACATTGACCTTGACATAAATATTTGGCTAGCTACGCACCTCTATAAATTGACATGATGTGAAATTGCTAAACACTGACAAATAGTACGACATAAAATTGACCTTGACTTAATTACATCCATCCACATGCCTAAATTAGACCGTATGTAAAAGGCCCCTCCTCCACATGGGTATTTATCACGCGTGGGGACAATTATTGAAGGCAAATGGCGAGCAACTGAGCATCTTCACCGTGTGAAATCAAATCTTTGAGTTTGTTGTGTGTATATTTCTCAATTCGTATATAAGCCTTTAGACGTGGACTTAAACAAGTATTTTAGTTGGCCACGTTTCACTGCGGCATTTAAAACTTATGCGAACAAAAAATAAAAAGTTCAATAATGTAAGTTGTAGTTAATTTGATGAACACTAACGTGTAGTTGTATAGTCACAAAAATTCAATTTATTGGATGATTCGATTTGTTATCCAATCAATTGATTTTGTCTCGTTCTTTAACGACCGAGTTGATCGAAGCAACTTATACATATGCATAACCTCGTATATTACAACTATACTTCTTATCATGATAAACACATAATTTATTATGGCCAATGTGATAATTTATAAACTTCAATGAAAATAAATAAATTTCGTTTCGTTTCACTAAATTTTAAATTAATTCATAAAGCATTAAAGAATTGAGAGCCCGTTTGGTTTGAAGTCCGGGTTCACTTTGGGTGTGGTACTAAGGACGAAAATTACTGTGCTACCCATTTAGAAGTGCATATGTCTTACAGTGCCCAAACTTTTTCCAATAGTCACAAATGGACATAGATCTCGCGTATAAAAGTACCCGGGGTTACACGTGATTACATGGCGCAATGTTAGTGGTTGAAAAAAAAAACAAAAACAAAAACCAATCTCGCGTACAAAATGACCCGTGGTTACACGGGATTGCAAGAAAAAAAAAAATTAAAAATTGATCTCGTGTAGAAAAGTTATAAGAGGTTACATGAGATTGAGAAAAAAACAAAAGAGAATTCTTTAAAATTAAAAAACTTACAAAAATCATCCTTTAACTTTTTAATAATTACTCCTCCGTCCTTAAATAAATGTCCACTATTGACTGTTAAAGTCTTTTTTTTAGAAGTTTGACCTTAAATTATTTCATTTGTGTTATGTAATACTTAATGAAAATTATACTAGTGAAAAGACATTTAAAAGTCAGCCCATTCATATGCTTTACATCAAGTATTACATAACACAAATAAAATAATTTAATGTCAAAGTTTAAAAAAGAAGACTCTAAAAGTCAATAGTGGACAATTATTTAGGGACGGAGGGAGTACAACTTTTTTATATAACAAACTTTATTCGTCAAATATTTAGTAAATATCTATCGAATTCTTTAATGAAAAAAATATCGTTGCGAAGAGCTCTAAATTACGAACAAAACAAGCCGAATATTAACATGCTTTTGACGTATGTACGATTTTATAAAAAATATTGAAGTTTGATATAAATATATATATACATTAAAAAAAAAAAAAAAAAAAAAAAAAAAAAAAAAAAAAAAAACAACTTTCAAAACACACTCTTAAACCACAGGGGCCAAAGACGTACAAAATTCTATAAAGTAGGAATATCTTTTAAAAATAAAAACGTAAAATTTAAAACTAAAAACGGTATCCTTTTATTCATAAAACTAAAATTGGCAATGTTAAACAAATATTGCTTCAGCTCTTCCAACTTCATTCTTGGAATATTGATGTTCATCTTCCAACCGTTTACATACTTCGGTTTTCCACCATTGCAAACCAATTGACCATTATTGTGAACAAGAAAATTGAAAACGGTTTGCGTATACGGTTTAGTAGGTTTACTTTTTTTCTTGCTCTCAAGTTTAAACCAGACACGCTCTTCACGCTTGTTTCTTCTCTGAACCATTTGATGTAGATACCGGACACAAATGGTACGTACGTCAAAAGTATGGTCAATTGGTTTGCAATGGCGGAAAACCCAAGTATGTAAACGATTGGAAAAAAGTATATATATATATATATATATATATATATATATATATATATATATATATATATATATATATATATATATATATATATATATATATATATATATATATATATATATATATATATATGTTGGGAATTAAATGTTCTGAAGATTAAGTATCAAGAATTACAAGTATTAACAGTTCCAACTGCTGGTGTATATCTTAGGACTGTTCAAGTTATATCTAACCGTACTAACTGATGTTGGTACTGGTAGTACAAAGAAGGGACTGCTAGTTGATACTGCTGAGTGGATAATTGTCACATATACAACTGCTGGATGGATAAGTATTGAAAAGATATTTGTGTACTAAAGTCAAGTATATACGGTAGATAATATCTTTTAGCAAAGTGATCAATATCAAGTTGTGTACTAAGATACATGTTGTATCTTATGTACTGACACACTCAAGATAAGTTAGCAAGTAGTTTGACTAGACTTAACAATATTGTAAAAGATCTTTTCTTAACATATAAAAGAAAGATCTTAGACTAGAGATATGTGTGTCCAATAGAGTTCATAAGTGTGTTAAAACTTATAGTGAAAAATATATCTCTCAAGAACATAGAAACTTAAGATTCAAGGTTGTAACCCTAGTGATAACTCAAGATCACTCGTATTATTATCATTAATAATATTGAATCGTTTGGTGTTAATCTTTCATTGTTCATTGACATATAACAAACACAACTGTTCCATTTCCATAACCATAATAACCTTCTAAGTGTGATTAAGTAGATTCCGCATACTTAATCATATTAACTCAATATATCATACACACAAAGTACAAAAGGTTTAACCACCTTAACCGTGTGTCGAATTCCTAACAAGTGGTATCAGAGCACAGGCTGATATTTGATTTAGAAGAAGAAGTAGAAATGGACGTTGAATCTATTCAGACAAATGTTGCTGCGAAGATTCCAATGCTCAAATAGAATGAGTTTGAGATGTGGAGGCTGAGGATAGAGCAATATTTCCAAGTGCAAGATTATGCACTTTGGGAAATCATTGAAGATGGAGACTCTTACCAGCCTACCACCACTACATCAACAGTGGACGGAAAAGTGGTGTCAACTCTGCAGACAAAGCCAACATCTGCAGAAGAAAGAATAAAGAAGAAAAATGACTTAAAGGCAAGAAGCATGTTGATGATGACCATTCCCAATGATCAACTTCTAAACTTCAGCAAGTTCAAAGATGCCAAGTCATTATTTGAAGCTATTATTGCCAGGTATGGTGGAAATGAAGCCACCAAGAAAACCCACAAGACACTGCTCAAACAGCAGTTTGAAAACTTCTCCTCTACATACAATGAATCTCTTGACCATATGTTTAATAGGCTTCAGAACATTGTGAGCCAACTTGCTATTCTTGGGGTTGAAATACCTCAAGAAGATTTGAACTCAAAATTTTTGAGAAGCCTACCAGAAGAGTGGGCTATGCATGTTGTTGTCTGGAAGAATAAGCCAGACCTTGATATAATGGAGCTTATAGATTTGTATAGCAACTTCAAGATTGTGGAGCAAGATTTGAAGAAGAATGGAGGTACTAGTTCTAATACTGGGAACATGGCATTTATGTCAACTCCTAGTACCTCAAAATCAAGTGAAGAGGTTGAAGTTGTTGATGGTGTTGGTATTGCTAGTTCATCAAGCAGTACCATAGGTATTTTAGATGAAAAGACTTGTTGTGCATTTCTTACAAGTCAAAATAATGGGTCTATGCTCACCTATGAAGACCTCCAAGAGATCCATGAAGATGATCTGGAGGAAATGGATCTAAAATGGCAAATTTCTCTTCTTAGCATGAGAGCCAAGAAGTTCTATCACAAGACGGGGAAGAAGCTTGTAATCAGCAACACTGATGCTGCTGGTTTTGATAAGTCAAGGATAGAGTGCTATAACTGCCACATGATGGGTCATTTCTCAAGAGAGTGCAGAAGACCAAGGCAGCAAGATAGTAAGAACAAAGGTTTTGGAAGCACATCCAAAACAAGGGAGGTTTCTGAGCCGAACTCAAAGGCTATGGTAGCTATTGATGGCTTAGGTTTTGATTGGAGCTTCATGGCAGATGAAGAAGAAACTCCTGCTCAGATGGCACTTATGGCTTTTTCTGCTACTGAGGTACAAAATCATAAAGCTTGTTCAAATACTTGTTCTGCTCTTAATGCTCTACAAGTTTTAATCAAACAATATGATGATCAAAAGAAAGAGCTAAGCAGCACTTTTCAAAACTTTATAAACTATAAGTGTGGATTAGAGACTCTAGAGAAACAAATCACACACTATAAGGAAAATGAATTAGTTTTTTCTGATGACAAAGCTCTCCTAAGACAGGACATATTCTTTAGAGATGCTGAAATTAAGCTTTTGAGAGAAGCTTTTGATAGGGTCAAAAAGGAAAATGGAAACATTCACTTGACTACACAGGTACTAGAACATGCTTCTAGAGGTATACACAACATAATAGAATGTCAAGTGATTAATAGAGCTAAGTAAGGGTTAGGATATAAGAGTGTCCCACCTCCTTATAGAGACATCCCAAAACCCCCAGGGATTGACCTAAGGAATTCAGGTTTACCTGAGTTTCAAGAACCAATAATGGAATATGGTTCTAAGACTACTGAGAGTCTTAAGGTAGAAAAAGTAAGTGAAAGTTTAGATAAAACTTTACTTTATCAGGACAAGGTGTCCTTTGTTAAGAAATTAGATGCTATAGTTGTTGAAGACTGTACAACTGATAGTGATGAAGAAGAACATGTTATGTCTAAACCTGAAGTAGTTAAGAAAGCAGGAACAAGGGTTCCTAAAGTGATAAAAAAGGATACTGTTAAGCCTAGTTCAAACATTAAACATGTTAGGCAACCAGTTAAATATTGTGAACAATATAGATCTACTAGCAAGCCCAGAGGTAACAAAAGAAATTGGAATGGCCTCAAGTCTAACCAATTAGGTGATGACTTTTTCTTTTATAATAAAGCTTGTTACACATGTGGTAGTTTTGATCATCTTGCAGCTTTCTGCAGCCATTGGGTATCTGGGTATGAAAAAAATAGGGTGAATTTCAAAAGGCAAACTCCTCAAACTCACTTTCACTCTAAGTCCAAGAGTATAAAACCCAGAGCAGTTTCGACAGCAGTCTCTACTGCTAGGCAAGCAGTTTCAACTGCTAGACCATTTAAGACTGTTAACCCAAGACCAACAGTTAAAAGTGCAAAAATAACTTCAAAACATGCACCTAAAACTATTCTCAGGCCCATTCAAACAAAAGCAGTGGTCCAAAAACAAGTTTGGAAACCAAAAAGTAAAACTGCAAAGCCAGCAGTTAAAACTGCTAGGAAAGCAGTTAGTACTGCTGCTTGGAAAAACAGGGCAAATGCTGTTAAGACCTCAGCATGTTGGATTCTTAAATCCAATGTTGCATCAACTGTCCTTAAAAGATTAAATTACATTGATGCAAGAGGCAGATCCAAGTCAGTAATGGCTTGGGTCCCCAAAAGAAACTAATACTTCTCATTTATGTGCAGGAACATTCAACTGATAAACAAGAGGATCAAGGTTATTCAGATAGTGGATGTTCAAGGCACATGACAGGCAACAAGTCTTATCTCTCAGATTTTCAATTAATAGATGGAGGCTATGTTACCTTTGGAGGATGTGTTGGTGGCAAAATTTCCGGTAAAGGTACCATTAAAACTGGAAATTTAGATTTTGAAATTGTGTTCTATGTAAAAGAGCTAAATTATAATCTTTTTAGTGTCTCACAAATGTGTGACAAAAAGAACAATGTTCTTTTCTGTGAGACTGAATGTCTTGTACTTTCTCCTGATTTTAAGATGCCTGATGAAAGTCAAGTACTTCTTAAAATTCCTAGAAAGGGCAATATGTACAGTGTAGACATGAAGAACATTGTTCCTAAAAAGAATTTAACTTGTCTTGTTGCAAAGGCCACATTGGATGAATCAATGTTATGGCATAGAAGGCTTGGTCATATTAACTTCAAAACCATAAATAAAATTGTTAAGAATGGTTTGGTAAGATGTTTACCTCAAAAACGATTTGAAAATGATCAAACATGCATTGCTTGTCTTAAAGGCAAACAACACAAAGCCACTTGTAAGCCCAAGATTTTTAACTCTATTAATCAATCATTGTCTATGCTTCATATGGACTTATTTGGACCTGTTTCAGTAAGTAGTATAATGCATAAGAGATATTGTCTTGTTATAATTGATGACTATACTAGATTTACATGGGTTTTTTTTTAAGTTCTAAGGATGAGACTACAAGCATCCTTAAGACATTCATTACACAGATAGAAAACCAAGTAGACAAGAAAGTGAAAGTCATTAGATGTGATAATGGGACAGAGTTCAAAAATAGAGTTATGGATGATTTCTGCAAACAAAAAGGTATTAGGAGAGAATTTAGTGTTGCTAGAACTCCACAACAGAATGGTATTGTTGAGAGGAAGAATAGAACACTAATTGAAGCTGCTAGAACTATGTTAGCTGATTCTAAGCTACCTATAACTTTTTGGGCTGAAGCAGTTAGCACTGCTTGCTATGTTCAAAATAGAGTTTTAGTTGTACAACCTCACAATAAGACATCATATAAACTTTTTAGAGGTAGAACTCCTGCAATAGGATTTCTTAGACCTTTTGGATGTCATGTGACAATTCTCAATACCTTAGACCATTTAGGAAAATTCGATGGTAAAGCAGATGAAGGATTCTTTGTTGGATATTCTCTTAATAGCAAAGCATTTAGTGTATACAACACAAGAACTATGATTGTAGAAGAAAATCTACATGTGGAGTTTTTGGAAGATAAATCCAATGTAGAAGGTCAAGGACCAAAATGGCTATTTGATCTTGAAACCCTAACCAATTCATTGAATTATGTGCCTGTTGTTGCAAAAACTAATAATTTTTCAGGTTCACAAGCAACAGATGAGGCAATGTTAGAAAAGGAGACAAACCAAGATCATGTATGGATGCCAATAAGTACAAGTGTGGAATCAACTTCAACAACTGATGAATCTTCTTCTGGCAAAGCTAAAGAAGGTGTTGAAGATGAAAGCAAGGAAGATGGAACTGAGAAACAAGACAGTCAAGTTAGCAGTTCAAAAGCAGTTTGTACTGCTGAGACAGAGCATTAAACTGCTGGCCCTTCAGACTCAACTGAAGCAGATTTCTCAGACAGTGAGGAGGATTTCAATAATCTTCCATCAAATTATCAAGTTCCTTCTACTCCACAAACAAGAATTCACAAAGTCCACTCCCTAGAAAATGTGATTGGAGATGTACAATCAGGTGTGAAGACAAGACAACAATTGATGTCTTCAGACCATCAAGGGCTTCTTGATGCCCTTTATGCTTCAAAGCAGCATGAGTTTTCAAACTCTTGCTTGTTTGTATGTTTTCTCTCACAAGATGAACCAAAGAACATTCTGAAAGCCTTAGATGATTCAAGCTGGGTAGAAGCTATGCAAGAGGAGCTTCTTCAGTTCAAGATTCAGAAAGTTTGGGTGCTAGTTGATTTACCTAAGGGTGCAAAGGTAATTGGCACTAGATGGGTTTTCAAGAATAAAAGGGATGAAAGGGGTATAGTGATTAGGAATAAGGCTAGATTAGTAGCCTAAGGGTACACACAACAAGAAGGGATAGACTATGATGAAGTTTTTGCTCCAGTAGCAAGAATTGAGGCAATTAGGCTTTTCTTAGCTTATGCTTCATTTTTAGGCTTCACAGTTTACCAAATGGATGTCAAGAGTGCTTTTCTATATGGTACTATTGAAGAAGAGGTTTATGTCTCACAACCTCCTGGTTTCATTGATCCAGAACATCCAGATAGAGTGTACAGAGTAGTTAAAGCTCTATATGGTCTTCATCAGGCACCAAGAGCTTGGTATGAAACACTTGCTTCCTATTTAAAAGCAAATGGATTTCAAAGAGGAAAGATTGATCAGACACTTTTCATCAAACAGCACAAGAAGGATCTTCTGTTAGTGCAGGTGTATGTGGATGACATTATCTTTGGATCTACTAGGAAGGAGATGTGTTTAGAGTTTGAGAAACTTATGCATGATAAGTTTCAGATGAGTTCTATGGGAGAACTTACATTCTTTTTGGGTTTGCAAGTTAAACAGTCATATGAAGGCATATTTATTAGTCAAGATAAATATGTTGCTGAGATACTAAGGAAGTTCAACTTTGCTGATTCAAAAATGGCAAGCACACCAATGGACTCTGAGAAGCCTCTTCTTAAAGACTTAGATGGAGAAAATGTGGATGTACACACTTACAGATCTATGATAGGTTCTTTGATGTATCTTACATCATCAAGACCTGACATCATGTTCTCTGTTTGTGCTTGTGCAAGATTTCAAGTTACTCCAAAGGTTTCTCATTTAACTGCAGTCAAGAGGATTTTTAGATATCTCAAGGGTCAACCTAGGTTGGGTCTATGGTATTCAAGGGAATCACCTTTTGACTTGGTAGCATTTTCGGATAGTGATTATGCTGGTGCTAGCTTGGACAGAAAGTCAACAACTGGAGGATGTCAATTCCTTGGGTGTAGACTTATCTCATGGCAGTGTAAGAAGCAGACAATTGTGGCTACTTCAACAACTGAAGCTGAATATGTAGCTGCTGCAAGTTGCTGTGGTCAAGTTCTATGGCTTCAAAACCAACTTCTTGACTATGGGTATAATTTCTTAAACACTGTTATTCATATTGATAATAGTAGTACAATTTGCATTATTAAAAATCCAGTACAACATTCTAAAACAAAACACATTGAAATTAGACATCATTTTATTAGAGATTGCAATGAGAAAAGGTTAATTCAAGTTCTTAAAATTGCTTCAGAATTTAACTTTGCAGATCTACTAACAAAAGCTTTTGATGTTGGAAGGTTTCAGTACTTGGTAGCAAGTATTGGAATGCTTAATCCTTAAAATTTCTAATCTATGTGGTTTTTATATATGTTAAGGTTGTACTGATATCTTTGTAAATTGATACTGTTAATAGAACAATTTGTACTGCTAGTTCATATTTTGTTTAAACAGTTCATACTGTTGGTCATATATTGATACTGCTATAAGACAAATGCTATGCATTTTGTTTCTTGGTTTTGGACTAACAATTTCAGGTATGAACTTTGAGCAATAAGGAAATTTCAAGTGAAATGGAAGCAGAAGAAAAATTATTCCAGTTGCTTTCATAACAGGTTTATGATGGACTGAGTTTGGGAACTCATTAACAAAGGTTTACACCTAAGTTAATTAATTCTTTAAAACTTCTTTCTTGAAACCTGGTTATCATATTTCACATTGAATTGATGACTTAGTTGGTCAGATAGTAACTGACTCAACTCACTTTCTATCATTTTATACTTTCAAAGTATAATGAGCAAGTCTAAGGACATCTGATAGAAAGAACAACTAGTAAAAGTGAATCTAACACTTGTGTTAGAGGTAACAATTACTATGAGCTGAAAACCCTGTCAGGAAAACTCTTTGAATGAGTTTATCTGCACACAGGCAGTTATTTATAACTGAAAATATTGGTTCTCACACAACCAGAGGTTGCTTTAAACCGACATTTTGATTAAGTGTCTGTTATACACTTAATCCCTTCAAAATGGTTGAAAGCAGTATGGTTTTTCAATTCTAAAATCAAGTACATACTACTAAGGCAAAAGTTTCTTAAAAGGATTTTAAAAGAGACTCACAAAAACCATCCATTGATGGACCATGAGTCAAATGTCCAATGAATCACCTCTCATAGGAGTTAACACACCTAGAAGTGATGAGGGCAGCAACTTAAACTCTTAAGGAATTGATGGCTTCATGTACAACATTGTCTGAAAACAAGTTCACATTGGTAGATCTACAAGAATGCCTTGTTTATCAATCATGTGACCTAAGAATTGGACTGTTGGTATCCAAAACTCGCACTTGGAAAACTTGGCATATAACTCCTCTTTCTTCAAAAATTCTAGAATCAGCCTAAGATGATCTTCGTGCTCCTTTTCACTTTTAGAGTATATCAATATGTCGTCGATGAAGATGATCACGAACTTGTCTAAGTACGGCTTACACACCCGATTCATGAGGTCCATGAATACCGCTGGTGCGTTGGTTAAGCCAAAAGGCATAACCTGAAACTCATAGTGGCCATAACGAGTCCTAAATGCCGTCTTCGGGATATCTTCTTCCCGAACTCTTAGCTGGTGATAACCGGATCTTAAGTCGATTTTCGAATAGTCGCACGATCCTTGAAGTTGATCAAACAGGTCGTCGATTCTAGGGAGTGGGTATCGGTTTTTGATAGTTAGTTTGTTGAGTTCCCTATAGTCGATGCACATTCGGAAAGATTCATCTTTCTTCTTGACGAACAGAATTGGAGCTCCCCAGGGCGAGGAACTTGGTTTGTTGAATCCTTTTTCAGAGAGTTCTGACAACTGTTCAGATAACTCATGCAGTTCTGTTGTGGCTAATCGGTAAGGTGCTCATGCCACGGGTGCGGCACCTGGCACTAGATCGATATGAAACTCGACCTGTCGTTTTGGCGGGAGTCCGGGTAAGTCTTCAGGGAAGACTTCTGGAAAATCTCTAACGATCGGCACATCTTCCAATCGCTTTCCCTCCGGCTCCTTTTCTTCCTTTCCGGAAACCTGAGCTAAAAAGAGAAGACATCCTTCCTCAAGATGTCTCTGGACTTTCGCGTAAGAGATAATGTTTAATCTCGAGGTACTTCGTCGGTCTCGTCTATCTCCTTCGACGATTAGAACCTCGTTCCCGTAAGGTAATCGAACAATCTTCTCGTCGCAGAGAATAGTGGCATGGTATTTCGACAACCAATCCATGCCGATAATAACATCAAAACTACCCAGTTCTACAGGCATTAGGTCAATGTTGAATGGGTGGTTCGATAGGTTTATGGTGCAAACTATTACAATGGTGTCTACTTTTTCTACTTTTCCATTAGCCAGCTCTACGTTATATACATTGCCTAAGGTGGTCGGGGTAATACCAAGTAATGGACTAAAGGTAGTAGAGACAAAACTTCTATCTGCTCCAGTATCAAATAGTATAGATGCATAGCAGTTATTTAAAAGGAACGTACCCGTCACCACATTCGGGTGTTCCTGGGTTTCCACTTTGCCCACCGCGTAAACCCTGCCACGGGCTCCTGCATCATTTCCCCGATTCCCTTGGGGCACAACAGCTACTTGGTTCATACCAGCTCCGGGATTTCTCTGGTTACCCTGATTTCCTTGCTGGCTTCTGTTGCCCTCGTTTCCTTGGTTCTTAAGCTTCCGGCATTCATTCCGATAATGCCCTTTTTCACCACAGCAAAAACACGTGATTTCGGCCTTTGGGTTGTTTGCCGGTGCAACTTGTGCTGTTGCTAGAGGTCTTGCTCTGCAATCACGGGTCATATGTCCTACTTTCTGACACTTATTGCATTTGACTGTGCATGGACCCTTGTGATGCAACTTGCATCGATTGCAAAATGGCAAGTTTCCGGCGTAGACCTTCTTCTCTGTTGGTCCGGCAGCATACACCTTGGCAACCTCTTGCCTCTTGTTCGGGTGGTTGTTATTTCGGGAATGGTCATCCCATTTCCTTTTGTTGTTCACACCCGCTTCGATCGAATCTTCGATCACCTGACTCATCAGCTTGTTGGCTACCTCCATGGTCTCGTGAAGATCCGTAGCCTTGTACGTAGTGACGTTTCCCTTAATAGATTGAGGTAATCCGCCAATATACCTATCCAACAAGTGGGTCTCAGTTTGAACCATATCAGGACACAGTAGGGCTAGTTCCTGAAAACGTTGGTTATATACTGCCATATTGGTGCCTTGCACCTTAAGATTCCAAAATTCTACCTCTAGCTTCTTCACTTCATTCCTAGGACAGTATTTCTTAAGAACCATCTCTTTAAAGCTCTCCCATGACATCGCATACGCAGCGTCATAGCCAGATGATTTTCAAGTAGTTATTCTACCAAGTTAGGGCTGCATCCAGAAATGTGAACGATGCAAACTTAACTCGGTCCTCTTCCAAACATCCACAAATCCGGAACACTGTTTCCAATCTTTCGATCCATCGGACCAGCACAACTGCTCCTTCAGTACCACCAAAACCTCCTGTCATTATTTTCCGGAAGTCTTGATATGTACAACCACGAGCATTGTTGGTTGCAGGTCTAGAGTTGCCAACGTCTGTTGTGGAGTTGTTTGCTGCAGCCAGTGCTGCTGCCACGCGTTCTTCTACGAGTTGATCGAGCATGGCTTGATTTATAGGTGGGGCTGCTAGCGGGGACTTGGTTTGCAGGTTGCACACGAGTGGCTCTGGTTACTCTCTTTGGAGGCATTTTGCTATATAAGAAGGATAGAGATAATCAAGATTTGAAGAATTGGCACAAGTGTAACGCATATGAGTAAGATTAATTATAAGAACGATAACACAATGGAATAGTAGATCAAGCTCGTCATATATTAGAAAAAGATTGTGTATAAAAAATCTCAAGCTCGAAGTATCTAAAAAATAGCACAAGTTTTCGATTACAGATAAATGACTACAACTACCACTAACTGACAACTACTCAGTTTATTGGGGATACATCTCAACTCCTAACATTAAAACCCATCATGCCCGATGCGTAGCTGCTTTAGCTTATGTGCCATCCGAGCTATAATGGTCTCTAGATTACCTACCCTAGTCTCCGGCTGCACAATGCGTCTCCTTGACGCCAATACCTCTCTACGGTCCTCGTGCTCAGCCCTCATGAACCTAGCCATCACTGACTCTAGCTCATGCATCCAATGCGAGTTAGTCCACTCGGCATCCCATGCCTTAGCCTGGTCTCTCCCTATATCGCCAATCTCTGACGAACGCCTGCAATTCCCTACCAACTTGCTCGTCTCGTCTCCTTAATCTCTCTAACTGGTCAGAATGGACATCCAACAAGTTTCCCTGAGCACCCAACTGGACTAGAAATCTGGTGACATCATCTTCCTCCTCCTCTGCCATTGGTAAGACAGCAGGTGGAGGGAAAATCGGTATGGATAGAGATGGCAGCACAAATGAAGGTAAAGATGGCTCATAGGTGGGACTATCCGCCTGAAGTGGAGTGCTATGAACACACTCAATATCCTTCCATACTTCGCCATTAATCTCACAAGTGACCGGAGCCTCATCCCTGGCTCGTAATCCAGCAGCTCTCAATCCTAACCCGAGAGGCATATCCCTGTCCTCTCCCACAATCTGAGCAGCTCTGGAGCTCTGTCCTATCTCAAATGTACTAGGCACTTCCTCCACAATCCCTTTTCCGTGTCGTGGCTCAGCTGGTGCAACATTTTCAGGAATAGGGTCTGCCACTGGCTCTTCCTCAGGATCCTACTCAGGATCTTCCTCTGGATCCTCTTTTGGTTCTTCTTCTTCCTCTTCTTCTTCTGCTGAGTATGAGTCATCGGCCCTCCTGAGCCTTTGACTAGGTGGTGAATGATCTTGGGATGATTCTGGTGAAAGAGATACTGGGGTGGTAGAGGTGCCCATATAGATAACTCGGGCTCTCTTCTGGGATGGTGATAGAAAATCCGAGTACCGCATCCGATAACCAGGAACTTGCATTCGTGTAGTGCGGCGGAATGAAAGAGTATGGACATATGAAGCAGGCTGTGTAGTATGATCAGTAGGCTGGATGGGAGTTGGGTTGGTAGTAGGCAATGCTGCAGTGAGTGTAGGCTCGGGTAGATCGGGTTCCGGTGCATTGTAGGCTTGCAGCACTTGCATGTATGGATCGTCTGAATCTGGTGAGATCGGAGGAATAGGATGGGAAGACATAATCTGTGACAAAAATGGTATATGTGTGTAAGTATATCGGAATAATAACTAGTGTGGGTCAAGTGTATATAGATATATACATATAATACTTATAGTACACTTAATAAGTCACAAATCATAACATGCAGTCAAGTCCAATAAACATCAAACAAAATGGCAAGCAAGGCAAGTGGTGGTCATAGGGACTTGTTTTTATAAAAATGGTTATAGTTTAGGGTTTAATATGTACCTAGTTCTCTATAACCTAGGCTCTGATGCCAATCTGTAACACCCCCAAAATTTAACAGTCACGGAAGCATACAGAACTTTGAGGGTGCTACGTTGAGTAGATTGGAAATCACAACACAGGGTAAACAAAGAACGGAATACATACTCCATTTTAATTAAAACAACATTTAGAGTTTACAAAAGATAATTCATTGTTTAGATAAAATTTAGGCCTATTGAATACAGTGGTCCCACATAAAAACAAGTCTCAAATTAATTGCCATTTCTTCAGAAAAAGTCCATGACCCTTGCCTTGCCAAATCCTTGCCATAACAAATCAAATTACACATCTGAGAAAAATATGCTAAAAGTCAGCAAAAAGCTGGTGAGTTCATAGTTTAAATAAAAGCATCAAATAGTTAATTTGGACCAGCATGATCATTACAACACATATAATGTCATACAAAAGTTTCTATCGCGCTAGCACTAAGTTCATGCAACTGAAGCTCGACAGTTTAGTGCGCTAAACTATAGCACATAAATAATAGTCAAGGGGCCCTTAGCGACTGTTAAACCCAATACACTCGAAGTCCGACTTGCTATACGTCCGCATTGACCTGTCTGGCCAACCAAACGAGGGAGTCACCCCAATAGATCTATCTAAAGCAATCGCGCTTCCCAAAGGGAACTAACGGATCATGAAAATGGGCATGATAGTGGGTTCTAGGGTTTAGGCTAACTACGCAATAGTTTTGAGGAAAAGCTATAATATTATGGTCCATAAAAAAAAATATTTGCATGGTTCTCACCCCATATTTGTAAAACAAGTATAAATAAAATGGGGTTATAAACTCACCTTTAATGGCCTGAACAGTGAATGCTGTGAAATTAAGGAGTGTACGGAACCAACACGCAACCTGGATTAAATAACCATGTCTTAGTTTCAAGTATTAAATTTAAGTCCTTTCATCATTTAGTTTTAATGTTTTAAAGTATTTATGTTGTTGTCACTTGTGTGGCGGCAAGTGTGATTACGAAGGAAATTACCTAAGAAATGGCAAGGTTTAACTCTACGAATGACTTAAATGTACGGAAATGAGGAAACGAGAATATTATAGGAAATTGAGTGACGGAATTTGGAAAGAATAGGAAATGGACGATTTGAAGCACGGATAGATAAAATCGAGATGTGATATATATATATATATATATATTAGGGTCATATATATATATATATATATGATATATATATATATATATATATTAGGGTCATGTAATTTTGGTCGTTATATTTAATTCTATAGGTTTTTGAAGTAAAACTTAAAGTAAATGATGTTCATTATCTAATAGCTAAATTTTTTGAGGAATATGACATATAAGGTTGATTTAGTAAAAACTTGGTTTATTTCGTTTATTAAAGTGAACTAAGTTTATTTAGCTATCAATGATTAGTTATAACCCATTTTTATAAATTATAAGCTTAGAAACAACTGATATCGTTAAATTACTTCAAGTAAGGTTTATGTCTAATATTTCATTTTCTAGTTTTCGTTAGTGACATTATTATCGGTTGATTTAGTTTTAAAATGACAAGTATAGGTGGCAATTTATATACTTTCTAACATGTGTTATTGCCTATACTTAATATGTATTTGATTTGTTGTTAGTTCATTCGAGTTTTAGATAGTAATGACAAATGTGTATATGTAAAGTTTGTATCCCTTTTTACGCCAATGTTTATTGTTTTACATTATATATAATTTGTAAGGCGATATCTAAGTTAACTGGTCCATCCATTTTAGTAGTCGAATTCTTAAGTTTGCGCCAATACAAGTTTTAAGTATCCATTAGTTTCAATACAAAAATGTTTGCGTGCTCGGCTATCTAAATTTTATTTTGCGACAAGTGTATATATGTACGTTAACAGGTTTTTGTATAGTCGCCATTTGTTTGGGCTACGGCCCAACTGAATTAGAGGAGGGTGGGGGGTGTTCGGTATTGGGCTGGATTTATCACCAGTAGCCACAATGGCCTAGTGGGCCGAAACTTGTTGCCCGTAGTTACACATGGGCTAGAACAAAAAGAATTTTGGTTGGGCTTGAAATTGAGTCCTAAGTGGGCTGTGTTCGATTTGGTTTGGCCTGGAAATGAAAACACAAGGCATACACATACAAGTCTAAAAGACTTGGTGTGTTTCTTCTAGGGATTTTGTGACTTCTTATTCGACATCACAAGGGTCTAAAGAACTCACGTCTTGGTTAAAATTTGGGTTGAGTACTACTCAACATCAAGGTTTAGGAGTCTTGGTGTGAGGAGGGACTTTTATTTGCCATAATCGTCCTTGTTTCGGTCAAAGGACTAATTCATTACAAGGTCTAGGAATGAACCTAACGGCAAGTGTATTTTCTTAAGTGATTTCGCCGAGAAAACACTAGCAAAGAGTAGCCTCTTGGAGGTCTCATTTGACCCTTTATATAGATTCGAATGGGGTAAGTTTTCACCCCGTTTTGGGATTAAACCTTGGGTCAAAATGGGTGTATTTAGGATTCGAACCAAGAGTAACTACCCTTGTTCTTGTCTCCCATTTTCAGGTCCTAAAAGGTGTCTATCGGGATGAGTTGTTAAGCAATTACCTTGTTGCTTTCATGAAACCTTAACCCACGGTTAGCTCACCTATATGGTGGCTGCCTGGGCGTATCTAACTTGACAAGAAAATCGGCCAAAACCTCCCCTATGTAGGGCGGTTTTCCAGCCTAAGGTCACCACCAAAACACCTTGTTTTGGGGTGGTTCTCATTCGGTTAAAGGTGGACATGCTGTTCATTCGAATTACTAACTCTAAACCCAAAAGAGTGAATCTCCAAACGGTTCTAACACTACATTCCTCATCAACAACCACTGGACTTAACTCGCTACTATAACCTATGAATTTCTAGAGTCATTTGACTCGAATCACGAATTTTAGCCACAAAATCAACAAGACATCAATCCTAATATCGAGTTCTAGCATTTCTAATATCCTAAGCCACACGAAAGTGATAACAACAACATCATCTAAAGAGAATTTTTACAACAAAACCATCACTTCTGGACAAATATTAACAACCGAAACTCAATAAAATCAACACCTAAATTAACTTTTATTCGGCCTAAGATTAACAGGAAAGATCTAAAATAAATGGAATTGAAAAGAAATCGAATACAAACTCAATTCTTACAATGATTTCGAGAGATGATGAACTTCGAATGAAACTCCAATCCGAAAACCCAAGTATTCCAAATCGAACCACAATCACCACAAACCCTTGTTCTTCCTTGAGTGATTCTCAGAACCTTTATGTGAATTTGTTGAGGTGTGGTTCGACTTCCTTTGGAACATGGGTTTAAAAAGATGGATATGGAGAATAACTCCATGGTCTCTTTCGGATCTGGGAGAAATGGGGTTTCCATTTTGGTGTTCTTTGTACTTCTATTGTAGTCTTCTATGTTTGACTTGGGAGTTTTCAAGGCTAGTGAAAACGATGCGAGTGTCTAGGTCAAAAAGAAGAAATGACAGGGATGGAGATGGTGATGTTTCGATTGGGTTTTGGGATAAGGAGGGGGCGGACAAGGAACCCTAGGGGAAGAAGACAACTTTCCTGGGTTATTGTGTGAGTGGAAGATTTATTTTAAGTGTTTTAGAGATAGATTTAATTAAAAGAGTGGGTATATTATACCCGCGTCTCGCTAGATTGAGTTAAACTCGGGTCCTTCCCGGAACCGTCATAAATATGGAAGAATGGATTTTCAGAGACGTTTATATAATACTTGAATGTATTTAGAGTTTTATGGATTTACAATAATTCCTGAGTTTTAAATTTATTTATGTTTGGACATTGGTACGCGTGTGGTGTCAATCTGTGTAAAACTGGGATAACCTCCCGTTTTTACTACATTATAGTGGGTGAAATGTGAGATGAGATAATTTCACTATTCTTGGTGAGATTTTTGGGTGACACTATGTGCAGGTCTGTTTTTCGTGATAATCATATAAATACCTAATCTGGTGATTTAGTCACAATTAATTAACTGTTATGAATTAAATATTAAGGGAAATTTACCATTTGTCACAGTATAGGTTACCAACAACGAAGAACATTCAAAGACACCAACCAATGTAGCCCAAAAACATGAACCGGTTACCGTTGTACTTGACGATGACTTGGTATGTGTTAAAATATATTACAGTATAGAATGAGATAATTGTTGTATTATGTAATCTTTTTTTATTACTATACATACAGGATTTGCCTCAATACAACAAACGCAATAGACTTACTAACCAATATGTTGTTGTTGGGAACAAAAACGAGATTCATATTGTTTCATCTGATGATGAGGACATTTTAACTTTATCCATTAACAATGTAATCCAAGGCCATCTTCCAAAGGAAGAAAACTTGGTATGGAAGCTTTTCACTATTTAAGTTTCAATGCTTTTCACTATTTAAGCTTTTCGTTTTAAGCAGTTTGATCAATGTTTTTGCCGATTGATTCACCATTAACTTTTATGTTTGTTATGCCAAATTTAACTTAGGAATTCGATGACGGTAGCCCGATTAGGTTTAAACGCATCAAGAAGGCTACACAAACTTTCATTTCAAAGAAAGATAAGTTTAGTGTTATTGATGAACCTACTGATGACACCATTGATGAATCCAAAAAAGTTGATCAAGAGGATCAGTAATTCATTGAAGAATCTACTGATCATGTTCACCATTTGGAGGACTTTGTTGATGACGTAGGTTTTCTTCAACCACTACACAGTTCATTAGCCAACAAAGACAAGTATGCTCTCATTGATGAAGAGACTGATGAAGATCTTGATAACAAGAATACCACACGTGAAGATGGCGTGTGGGTTAACATCAATGATCTTTGATTGCCAAGATCTTGACTCAACATGATTTGCATTGCGTTGTTTGTTATTTTATTTATATATTGGCCAATAAAAACTTAAATATTATGATTATGAAACCATTTACTTAGTACTTTACATCATGAATATTAATCTAATGCATTATGCGTAACTAAACAATAAAAGTATCCCTTTCCAAAGTCTAACAAAGGCAGGTCAATAAAACTACAAAGCATAAATGAAGAAACTTATAATGACAACCAATCAATAAAAAGAAGCCCACACAATCAATAAAGTTAGCCCATATCTAGCCACCTTTTAAAACCATACATTATAATGGGCCAAAACAATGTAATCTGTTAAATAAGAAAAAAAACCAGAATTGGACAATAAAGTTAACTGTATCCTATCACAAATACAACATGAAAATAAAGGCATAATAGTGTAACCTGCAGTTCATAATTAATAAAGAGAATAAAGTTAACTGTATCCTATGACAAAACAAAAAACCATTCAAAATATTGTTACAAACCATAACTTACTTGTAGTTACCATTACTGCATTTACCATTACTTTCATATCATATAGTTAGATAATAATGTTCATTGCCATCTAAGGACAGCCATTGACACAGTTTTCTGCTGGTAGGCAGTACAAAACACAAAATATAAAACATAATGTCAACATTCCAACTACAAATACTTAAGGATGTCTAACCATAACAGCTGAATACATGAACAAAGACACAAAGTTTGATGCATCACGGGGTATGTCTTGACACATGTGAAAGACTGGAATTAGAACTGGCTTACGGGAAGGCAATGAAACTCGGACGTCTGGAACAGTGTCAACAAGCTTGAACCTAACCATTTTGTTAGGTTCCCACTGACATAACATAACAATTTCCCTCCATCTGCAATTTATCGTCACGTGGTTCTTGCTATTAGGCCTGTCACTGTGAAACTCCAGATCAACATCCACATAGAACTCCTGTTCTCTAGTGTATCGCAGAAGTGCGTTATGGTACTTCCACATCTCACGTGCCTTCACAAAGTCATGAGGTATGTTCTGCATTTATATTCATTTTATTATAAGGAAGATAATAAGACAATACAGTCAACAGAGTAAATATGTCCATGTATTCAAACTCAAATAGTCCAACATGTCATCTCAGTGAAAGTTGCAACAAAAACACTAGTACAGATTTGGCCTACGGTCACACCAAAAATGTGTGACTATATGCATATAGTCACACACGTTTTTTTGGGTGTGTGTGAAAAAAAGTCGCGCCACCGTAGGTGCTATATGGTCACATTGTTTAGTTTGTGACCGTTTTCATCGAAAAAGAGTGACCAAAACCCGAATATGTGTGACCAATTAGGCACAAGTTTTGTTGGATTTATCAGTATGTGTGACTATTTCCCATCCTATGGCCACATGAATATATAATAAATGTGACGTTTATGATGATTTAGTCACACAAAGTGTGTTGTTTTTTTCTAGTTAGTCACATACAATTTAAAAAACAGTGGCCAAAAGTGTGAATAAGTGTGACCATATGCTGTTTAAAGTGAAGAAATGTGTATTTTGTGTGACTATTGTTCATCCAATGGTCACTTGAATTTTATGTTTGTGTGGCCTTTTGTAATATTTAGTCACACAAAACATTTTGTTTTGGGTATTTAGTCACATACAATTAAGCAAAAAGTGACCAAAAGTGTCAATAAGTGTGACCATATGCTGTTTAAAGTGAAAGAAATGTGTATTTTGTGTGACTATTGATCATCCAATGGTCACATGAAATTTTTTGTGTGTGTGGCCTTTTGTAATATTTAGTCACACAAAGCATGTTTGTTTTTGGTATTTAGTCACATACAATTAAGCATAAAGTGACCAAAAGTGTTAATAAGTGTGAACATATGTTGTTTAAAGTGAAGAAATTTGTATTTTGTGTGACTATTGATCATCCAATTGCCACATGAATTTTTTTTTTGTGTGGCCTTTTGTAATATTTAGTCACACAACGAATTAAGCAAACAATGACCAAAAGTGTTAATAAATGTGACTATATACATCTTTTAGTCACATTTAAAAAATCAATATATATCAAAACAAATTCAAATACAATAAAATTGGAATGTATATAACTGAACCACTAATACATATCAGATAAGCAGTACTAACTATATGAACCAATAGTACTAACTTATAACTAACAGTTGTAACTAATACACTAGCAGTACTAACAGTTGTAACTAATACACTAGCAGTTTCAATGAGGGCTTCATGTTCTTCGTCCAACCTTTTTATCTTTTCTCTGCATATTCACATCAGCATATTACCTGCATATTCTGCATGTTCTGTTTAGGAAGCAATTACATCTAATTACCTGCATATTCACATCAGCATTCCTGTTCAATAGCAACTCAGCAACATCGATATGGCCACGGTCAACAGCCCAATGCTTCATGTTTACGTGCTTGTACTGCCTCCATTCTTTGCTCAACCGTACCCTAACATAATTTTAACAAATCAATATCTAATCAAAAAATTTAAGTACAACTTAATCAGATTTTATGTTGTTATACGAGCATAAAATAAATGAAAGAAGGTATACCTTCACAATAAAACGATTGATAGAAACGCTCTTCGTTTGTCCAATCCTATGGATGCGCATCACAGCTTGTTCCTCAACAGCAGGATTCCACCAAGGATCCTAAGGTACAAAAAGTGAAGAAAAAATAAAAAACAGAAACACAACCAGAATTTTATCTATAATCATGTTGGCACAATAATACCTATACAACTGTATATGTTAATAACCAGAGTGCAGCATACCATTACAAATGCATTAGATGCTGCTATCAGGTTGATTCCAACCCCTCCAGCCTTCAATGACATCAACAATAATGTGAAATGAAACCTTACTAGGCGACGATTTAAAAAAAAAACAAATATACAGCAGAAGATTCAGGTGGAGTCGAATGAAAACTTACCTTTCTTTTAATGGGAACAGACATGCTAGCGACTGGTTTAAAGAACGATTCCAATCTGGTAAGACAGAGCAAAGAGCCACAGAGAGAAAATACATCAGATATGCAGAGTACTAAAATCAATTAAACAAGTAATTTGATTGATTTCTCACCGATTCTGTGAAGACTTGTTCTTGGAAGATTTTATTTTCTCTACAGCCTGATGTTATAGTCCACAGTTAGTTAATTTACATGAACATAATTAGCATGTAAAAGCTAAAATAATATATCATACCTGATCAGGTTCAGCTTTACTAGAACTAACAACTTTAACGCTGTTGCCCGTAGCCTTGTTCACAACATTCAGTTGTTTAGGTTGCGCGGCCAAAGTAGACTGTATAGTTGTAAACTGCTCATCCAGTTTTTTTATCAACTCGTCATTTTCTTCTTTGTCCCTAGCTTTCTCTGCCAGGAATTATGCAGGGTCAGATGACTAAGTCATGATTTTTTGTGCAGGAAGAAAAAAAAACATGTATTGAAGAAACAAGTCAAATAAAAACACTCACCTCTTGCTAGGTGCCACAAAGGGTGCATATAACCTGAAAGAAAGACACATTATATGCATGTTTGATGTTTCATGTGTTCAGCAAAAAAGAAGTATAAAGAAACTTCAAAACTTTTGTAAGAAGCTACCTGTTGGACCTCATGGCGAGGGATGGTATGCCTCTCCTTTTGATCAACATAGATGTTATTCTATAGAACGATGAAAAAATTATCAGTACTTTAGAACACTTCGGTTCTTAGCTACAATCCTAACAGGGTACCGAAAACCTTTGTTTGAATTTAACACACCTTAGCCTCATTATGACAATGGCGACAATCAAATATCTCATTGCAACAAGGAGCCCTAATTCGGCACCGTCGACGGTAGTGAGGACATCTGTCGAGGAACCAGAAAACATAGGTTACTAACCCGCCACACAAATTGAACTTCATAGATAAACAGGAAACAGATATTAAACGCCGTACCCATACTGGAGGGACCCATTGTCAAGAACTTCTGAGTTCACAATTTCTGCATCAATGTGCTCACTATCCTCATGCATATGCTGATCGCATGACTTTGGTTCTTCCGTACAGGTGATTGTTTGTGTTGTAGATTCTGCATTGCTTTCTTGAAGGCGCACACTTGGAAGATTAACCGGATGCTCCATTCAGACTCTAAGATCAAAAAATACAACTAGTATATCTGAAAGCACCTGCAATTAGGGACACGTTAGGCAAAAAAATTAGTTTTACAGAAAGCACATCCACTCGCCAATGTGGCTTTCTCTCAAACTTCAGTACATCAGTTGAAATCAGCAACACATTATCCAAGTACCTGTCCATCAGCAGATAATACATTTGCTTAATTAAGTATTTACTATAAATTATGTTAAATTGCTACAACAAGGGATGAATGCATACAAATCCTGCACGGGTTTCAATCAAGGTACCGGCTCCCGAGCATCAAATACCCAATAAGAATCAGCACCACAGCTGCAATACAAACGAATACACCTTACTTTTAGATAAACTCACATGCCATATGTTACATGGAACACAATGAAATAACTCATACCAATAATCTTACTTAACAACTGATAGCAACAGACAGATGATTTTCCATCTAAAAAAGATTTTCTTCACCAATAATCAACCACAATTCAAATAAAAACACATGAACAAGCATCTTACTTAACAATAAGCAGTAATTTGGCCTGTTGACCCGCCTCTGTTCCATAGAACTACATCAACTTTCTTATGTGCAAGAGGCCCAGCCCACACCTACATTTTATTTAAATTGTGATAAAAACCGGACATCACAACCAACCAGTAGAGGTGCCTAAAAATGTCAATCTCCCATCAATTTTTTTATTTTTATTTTTTTTTCTTTATTATATTTTATTTTTTTTAACAAAACCTACATCTCAAATGCACTGGTATGTTGCAATAAAAACTAGTATTATACATAAATCTATATACCTTTGCTAATGCCCAAATACTAAAATGTGAACGGTATTCCTCCGTCGTCATGCCTCCATTCCCGACTTCCAACATGTCAGGATCTAAGAGCAAGTCACAATAAAACACGAGATTAAGAACCCTTTTAACTGTACTGTAAGTAAAAATACAGTCAAAGAGTCGATAAATTAACTACCGTTCCATCCGCCAGGTCTCGCGTAAGCAGCCCATTTATCATTTTCATCTGCCCTTGAAGTCATGCTAGTGTAAAACGAAATATATTTATGGTGTGTTAGCTTAAGTACAAGCAACTTTATTTACTGGAACTATGAAATATAGTGTACAAGACAAAGATATAACATATAAATGACCTGTATCATAATAGAAGAAGACCAGATCTAGACATAAGTGTGGTGGTGGTGCGAGCAGTGGTCTTGGTGCGAGTGTGGTGGTGGTGGTGGTGGTGCGAGCGGTGGCGTTGGTGAGGAGAGTGTTGAGGAGATAGAAGAATACCGGATATAGTTTAATGAAATATTTGGGAATGGAGGGCAATTTGATTTGGGGAAAAATTTAGGCTATTTTGGGGAAAAATTTAGGCGGGGGTTGTGAAAAGTTGAGAGGGAACTTTAACTTCTTTTTTTTCTTTTCTTTTTTTTTTTTTTTTTTTGAAAAACTAAGTGCAGCAAAGCACATGTAAAATATTACTTACCACTTAACTACTCGTATATGATTTAGTCACTTTTAAATAATGTGTGACAAACTTGACTATATGATTTAGTCACATGTAAATAATGTGTGACAAACTTGAACATATGATTTAGCCACATACACAATTACTTCATGTGACCATATATGAATTTTGGTCACACTTTTCAATTGTGTGACATATATTTGTCACATATGTATATATATAGTGTGACTAATCTTTCAAACTTATTTTTATCCGTCACACGTCCCAAATTATAAGTGACTAAAAAATCAAAACAAATTTTACCAGATACCTCTAGTCACGAAAATATTCAAATGTGTGGCTGTAGCCTCAGATGTAATTTTGAAATGGTCACACAAGTCGGATCAAGTGTGGCTGTTTATTTTATTCTGGTACATTTAGTCACTAAAAAAGTTACTGTGTGGCCGTTCGAAAAAATGCATGTGTGACTAAATCCCATTTTTGTACTAGTGAAAACACAATATGTGAACCTTTACCCTAAATTTTACTGGATAATATCACCAAAATAACATACTAAATTGTGAAAACTAAAATTATCTCACTGAAAGGCAAGAGGAAAAAGTGACTAAACGCTAACTTCCTCGGCAAAAACAATCAATAACATCAATCAAGTTCATAATGACTGAAATGAAAATCTGAATGGACTACTTACCAAACGACCTATGTCGGTCACATACGCCAGGATTGGAGCGTAAAAACAATCCACCTCATTGTCATGCTCTGTGTGGCCATCCCAGTCGCACATGTGTTCCATTCTTTTATCTACATTTCAAGTAAACAAATAGAAAATTAAAATTATCATATCTAATGGTTTTTTCCCCAGAATAACTACATGTATTATGCCTACAGTTTCATTAACATACCTTTGTCTATCTTGCTTTTCACGAATGGCTTTCTCGAGTTCAGTACCATACGTTCTACCCTATCATGACGCATCTCCAAACCATTGGCACCAAATGGCATCAGGGAAACAGAATTGTTTAGCAAGTTTGTGAAAACCAATCTTGTGCCAACAACGAGGTTTTCAACTTGAACTAATATATGCCATCCCTGACCTGCGAACACATGCACATGCCTCTGTTCATCCAGTAGCTCAATCTCACGGTGAGTGACAGTTGCTACCAGCACGCCACTCACATAAACACGGAATTGAGGATTCTCAATGTTGGTCAGGAAACCGCAAGGAATGGGCTACGTAACAGTTATTTTGAAGAAAAAAATTTGTCAGGTAAGGGATTGGTTTTCATCACATTTCCAATAAAGTTATACAATTTAATGATTACAAGTAGGGAAATTATCGGCGATTCTTCAAGGTGTTCCAAAGTAGCCAAGCATCTACGCTGTCTGTAACCTACCAGATTGAGGTTGTATCCACTCAGTTCATATCCATCATTGTTATATGCTGTTACGTAGTACATATCCTCCTCTTGAAGAATAAAATGGAATGTGGCCACGTCAGTGTATTTGCTGTCATCTAAAAAAGCCCGCCACCCAGCTTCATACAACTTTAAACAATTCCCCCCAGCCATCTTGACGTACACCTTATGCTTTGTCACAATTCGCATTTTCGGGTTTTTACTATTCATCAGTTACTATTCATCATTTACTATTCATCATTTTCGAGGTCAGTTTGTGATTTTGAGAAGCTTTCAAAAATTTTACTATTCACAAAACACTATTCATTCCCGGAGGGAAATCACTATTCATGGTCACTATTCATCAATACGTAAACTAGGTTTACGGATACCAAAAATTCGCGTAACCATCAGGGTTTAACTGCAAATTCACGAGACCTCATTAAGAATACCTCATATAGGCTAGAGTAGTCTATGTATTATCAGGACATCATCTGCATTTTGAGTCAAACACGAATAGACATTATTGCAATTTACGTATGTTCATTATTTATTAAACGGTACCACTCAGTATTTACTACGAAACATATACCTGATACTCCCGACAATGATCCTAATATATTTTCATGCTAATTATAATGATATAAAGATTTTATTATTACTTTACCCGGTGTTTTTAAATCAAACGCAATATTTCCCGTTAGAAGCTTATAACTCCGTCAGTTTGCGATAATTTAAACCGATAATTATTCCAACACCCGATTCTTGCCAGGAATATGATTTTACAATTTTTACAACTTCGTCGTATTTTATTTTACCTCGTCACGAGTTATTTCTAGTTAACTCGGTACCCGATAACACCTAATGTATACACTAAACTAACTAACACATACAATGTTTAGACAAAGGCCATAATTAACATCAAATCACCCTTCTTTTCTTCACATGTGCAGCCCCCATGAGCCACCCTAATATATCTACTACACTTGATTTTCTATGGCTCATTAATTAAAAGATTCTAAATGTTTTCCCATTTATTTACTTAAACACATTACTAGCTAGAATTCACTAGCAAAATAACACACAAACTCTCTCTTTTTCTCCTTCATTGTTCGGCCAAGGAAGAACACCAAGAGCAATCCACAAATTTTTGAAGTTCAAGTCATAATCAAGCTCTATTTACATTACTAGTTAGGGTTTTGTGGTAAAAACCCTAAGTTACAACACAATTTCTCATCAAAACTCAACAATATTGAAAGTAAGCTTCAAGAACATATTTATGATCCTTTCATACTTCCATTTACTTCATATATTTATGTATTTTCAAGATATACTAGTTGATCATGCAACTTATTTATGTTTTAGATACCACTTTGCACATAAACTATCTCTAACACTAGATCTATAAGTTTTATTAATAATCTCATGAAATCCACCAAGGTTGGTGATGTTTAGGACCCCATGACACCCTAAGAAGGTGTATGGTAGGATTTGAGTACTTGTGGAGTTGATTTGAGGTGGTATGATCAAGTTTAGAACCAAGAAAATGATTTTTAACAAGTATAAATAAGCTACTGTCCTAAAATAGAAAGTCTGGAAATTTCAGTAACATTTGGGCTATTTTGGCCTTCATATTTAGAAAGTACTCTCAAAAAGGAAAACGTGGGCGCTTGAATGAGTAAAAACCAACTTATAACGAAGGAGATATAAATTTTACAAGTTAGACGACGAAAACTAATTTTCTGAAAAATAGCTTGCTGTTTTCCGAACTTTAAGGGACAAAATGAGACGTTAGACGTTATCTAGACGAGCCGAGCTACTAAAAACATGTTAGTTCATGTTGTGACAAATCCGTGGATATAAAGAACATAGAAAACGAGCTTATAACGAGCAAGATACACGCGTTTTAAACCCGACGAAACATAAGTAATTTACCAGCACTAAATATGGGAATATTTTCCCAAGTGTTAAAACAGTCGTTTTAAGTGACCATGTTGAGAGCCATATTACTCACTGATCGAGTCAATTTTGAGAAATTTTCATCAATAACAAAAATGAAGTACAGACGGCCAAGTTTCTAAATTGACCAGCCGTTTGTTAAACGGACATATAATAAGTGAGTTATGACCCTTCCAATATACCCGAAAACTGCCCAGAAATGGCAGAATTGGCCTGACTAGCTAACTTAACGACCAAATATCTTCATGATCGAGACCAATCTAGACAAAAAGTCTTTTCTACCCGTTGTAGATATTGTTACAAGCTTTCCAAAAACACTGAGTTTGATTCCTAACTCTTAACGTACAATGTTTTACGACTAGCTTTGCGAGGCTACTTAGTCATTTTTATAACTTTGAGAAAAATACTAAATTGCGACAAAAACATTATATTAACCAATAAAACACCAAACAATGATCATGGAGTACCGTTTCAACATATTTACACGAAAAGTAGTTTATAACATAACGAGACGTAAAAAATGTATTTTTCGTCGAAAAACGTTATTTTCCGAAATCATCGAGTGGTATCGATAACATACGTAATTGCATGAGTAAAATCATTTCATTTACTTATACTAGATCATATCATTCATAATAGGTCGCGGTTAGAGACCGAGCCTCATTTTCATAATATACATTGTGATCATTGTGCTATCATATCAGGTGAGTTTCATAGCCCCTATTTTTATACGTTTTGAACTCTTTGGGGGAGATACATGCTTAAACTGTTTGCTTTCGCTTTTACTCAAGACAATTTTACTCATAAGCTACATTATACTTTTATACTCTTAAACATGATGTGTAGCTTTATTACGATATGTGCCTTAATGTGTGAACACTATTCTATACGCTATATTCTTTAACCACTGTTTAACTCCTGGATGGAGCCGACAGAGAGGTATTGATAGTACTATCGGGCTGACGCCCCCACCTTTGGTCAGCGATTCTTGGCCTTGGGTGAATATAATCCAGCTATGCTATATTCTCGTTTATTCTTGTCATGAGGTTCAGTTGGTTGTTATACTTTACATTAAGTGCATGCTTATCGTATACACACATGTCTTACTCATACTATATTTTAGCAGTGGGTTGTGAACACGCAGGTTGCAAGTCTTGTATGGGCGGGATTTGCAACTGAGTGGATTTACGATGCCTTTGTTGTGGAAACTTTCTCTAAAAGCTTTGCAACATATTTAAAACAAACTCTATGAACTCACCAACCATTGTGTTGACACTTTTAGCATGTTTATCTCAGGTTAGTAAGGCGATAACGGAAGCATGGAGCATAGAGTCTTAGGGCATGTTTTGGAGACTTATGCTTTTATCGTTTACCATTCGATATGCTTTAAAAACTTATGTATTAGTATACTTTGGGATCTCTTGTTTTGTAAACTCTGATTTTCTATTTATTCGAATGGTAACTTTTTAAAACGTCTCACTTAGAGGTCGTTTTCTATATCTTGTACTTTGTGCCTTGAGGTTGCACCCCGTTGACACTATCGTTCCGCTGCGATATATTGGGGGTGTGACATGTTTAGTCCCCCAATTGTAGATTAAGTAAACCCATCTTTTCTTAGGGTACTGTGTTTCCGTAAACAGAGTAGGAAGAAGCTGAAATTAACAAACGTAGTGCGTGTATTAATTTTAACAATCTTGAATAAACTGTTAATTTATATAACTTTTTCAAATAGAAAATACCTGTAGTGTTCGAATGTTTATTCGGTTTGCCTCCACCAGAAACTGCATGTTCATTCTATTTAATAAAACCACAAACGTGTAATTCGTCAATAAATTTTTCACATCTATACTTATATATGGACATTCTTATATATATGGATATTCTTAGATCATCAACACATATTATGTTTAAAGTGTCAACCGAAAATGAAGATTATGTTACCACATACAAAAGTGTTTGACACATCTATAATCATATAGTCGTTTTAGAGTACTTATACGTATGCCTTACTGTTCTCCATTTTTATACCATATTACGCGTTTTTCAATAATTAATAACTAATATATAATCTACCTAACCTACATTCCCGCCATACTTTCATACAATGTTGATACCTATACTCAGTTGCATAACGCGATCTTCCTTAACTACTTAACCAAGTCGTATTAAATCACAACTAACGTAAGTCATACATGTCTTTAAAAGTACTAAGTTCACTTTAGGATATCTTTCATTAGGATTAACTACTATTACATCTTTCATTAAACATGTTTTTTATAAAACAATCCTAACATCAACCAAAATATCATTCACTTTTATAACTAAAATCAACATACATGTACATTAAACATAAAACATCAAAACTAATCTATTGATCGCGCATATTAATACTAAAACCCATGTTTTCTTATGATCAGAGTTTGCAATATCATAATTAACTTCTTTAACTTTACAATACTACTACACGTGCATTTTGAATCGGTTATTTGATGGTAACCGAAACGTTTTTCGCGGTTGATGCGCGGTTTTGCGACCTTACAACAGGTTTTACCTCTCGAGGGATCTCAAAAGGCTTGCAATCCCCACCAGGCAGTGTACCTGACCGATGTAGTATAGTGAAGTGGCAAGTACCGGGGGATTGATCGTTCTCTAGGGGAATAGTGTCGTTAGGATTGAAAAACTACTCTAATAGGTCTAAGGGTGAGGGAAGATTCTTTTTGTATTTTTATATTTTATGAAAGCAAGTAAAATCTCGGGTTTGAAGGAGTGGGCGGAATTAGTTGCTAGTCAACTAACCCAAATAACTACAATTGCAAATAAAATAAAATAACTGAAAATGAAAAGGTGGTGGAACTTATATGGGGAGAAATGTGTTTACTTAGATTTCCTTACTCCCTAACTAACTTTTACCGGTTGATTAGTGTGTATTAATTGCGTGGATGACGGGTGTATTCCTTAATACCAATCGTGGGGTGGCGTACGTACTTCCCCAACTCTACAAGCTCCTACTTCACTCCTATGTCGAGCCGGCTAAGAAGCTCCTAACATGGGATCACTAGAATTCGCTCATGCATTAAATACAACCATAAAAACCTTAGTAAGCATTGGTTCATGTTTCTTAAGACGTTCAAGCAAGTTACCGTATAGGAGGTTAGTCAGTTTTCTTAAGCCTAACATCGATAAACAATCATCCAATATAATTAATAACACACCAACAACCAATAATCAATAGTTAGGTTTCATTAGATCTAAGCAAACACAAGATAAATCTAGCCTAGCATGTTAATTAAAAGACAAGAACAAGATATAATCAAACAACACATAGACATATTGAATGATTAAATGATTACTTATCTTCAATTAAACATGGGAGATCCAAGGGTATAAAACCCTTAAAAATGGCAGAAAATTCATCTTGGGGTTTCTCCTCACAAAGTTGCACACTATGACTAAAAATTGCAAAACTATATATAGAGTTTAGGGGCTGACGGCGTCACGTTGTAGGAGGTGACGCCGTCACCTCGCCGCGGCTAGGGTTCCCGGATGGTCTTCCTGATGCCGTCCCTCTTTAATCCTCAGAAATCCACTCTGGCACGTCAAGGGTTGACGCCGTCAGAATTGTGCTTGACGCCGTCTCTCTTTAACTTAAACCGTGACGACCTTGATCACCTTAAAGGGTGACGCCGTCAGATTTCCAATGTAAAACTCTCTGGCGCGTCACGTGTATTTTGTCATATCCACCTCTTTTGCCAAGCCGTGACGCCGTCAGGAGCAATCATTGACGCCGTCACGTGTACTTTTCCAGCAGCTTTGGAGACTTTGTCGTTTTCTTCACTTTTATGCTCCAAAAACATCCAAAATGCTTCCTTTTCCAGATTTCTTCTCCAAAGTACCTAAAATGACAAAAGGAACGATTTAGGGCAATATTTGATCAAATAAATACGATTTAGGGCTTAAATGACCCTCTAAAAGCGGTACACTTTTCGCTTCATCAAATACCCTTACACTTGAGATTTGCTTGTCCTCAAGCAAATGCGCTTTTATTATAATCAAAATACAAGTTAGGGGTCATTTAACGCTAATATAAAAGTAATTACAACAAATAGTCGTTCCACTTTAATCAAAATAAGCACGGAGATTACAAACTAGCACCTCACAAGTAGTGTTTAGATACTCACATCTCTCAGGTGTCATAAAAGTATATCTCATAAATGAAAATGGATAATATCTCTCACTACCTGTCATAGCAAATAGATTACCATAGGCTTGGGAAAGGTTCAAAAACCTCCTCCACTAGGCGTAAGCACCTAAGATAAACTATCAAAGAGGGCTTTTAAACGGGTTATAACATTAGGTGTAGGGATATGATAAACACGGTTTTGTTGGATAAGGGATATTTTACTGGTGGCGAGTTAAAGATCTTGATTAATTACATGTATAATATGGCGTTGCTAAGCCAAGACTAGACTCGACTTAAGCTAATGAAAGAAATAACAAAAAGATAAAATAAACATAAAATGAAACGGGATGGTAGTCCGTATGTTTTTTCTACTTTTTTTTTTTTTTTTTTTTTTTTTTTTTTTTTTTTTTTTTTTTGATTTTTTTTTTCATACACTCTTGCCCTACCATCCAAAATAATACATCGTAGGGGCGTTGCATTCCCCTTACACTTGAATTTTTACATAACTTTACAATTAACTATTCTAATGACTCGAATTAAGATAATCGAAACACTTGGAGTACTTTTAAAATATTTAGCACATATGGGGGTAATAATGTTGTTCTTCCCCATTACTCCATTACACTGGTACTTTACCCATGAGTCCCAATCGTCCCAAAACAATATGTACAAGGATATGACTCGACTTAGCAACCATGTAATCAATTAGATAATTAAATTGGGTTTTAAACAAATGTTGTCACAATAATGCACTAAAGATGAGTGCATACAAGGTAGGCTAAGGCGATTTGGGTGTACATTTAAGTGGGGTGTAAACAAATTCTTCCTTTAAGTAAAATGCTTATAGTTAGAAACGAAAAGATAGGCTCTGAGGGTTGTACTAGGGGTATCGTGTACTAAAAATGAGTACAACGCAAAGGGTGTGGGAGAATTACTTGACCAATGTAGCCAAAGTAATTATAACAAAAACACAGGTGTAAAACAATGGGTTAATCCTAATGCCTCTTATCATGTAGTAAATCTAACTACACGAATGTAGTCTCACTTGTGGCCTCGGAATGGTCCTAACGCAAGTTCTAGAATCTAAGTGCTACCGGTACACACATCATAGCATAAATGCTTTTCCTACCAATTCTAGGGGCGAACCTCACATATTTGGGGGTGGAAAATTTTTTAGTGGTACGGTTTTGTGCTAGTCATATAACTCCTATCCATGAGACGCTCATTAAGATCAAAGTTTCACTCCTATATGTTGTAAAAAATTTTAAATTTGGCACTAAAATTGCCTTAACAGGTATTTCTCTCAGTTTTATTACACATCTACCATTAAACAAACAAAAATCAAGCGTAATTGCATTCTCTAAAGTATCGTACTTTACCCCCTTACACTTAAGATGAACATTGTCCCCAATGTTCAAATAACAAGATGTAAAAGTAAATAAGGTAAAAGAATGAAATCAAATACTCCCCTGATTCATTTGGTGGATAAAGAGGTAACATGGTTAGATCTTCTTCCAAGAGAATGTAGAAGCTCCAAGACTAAAGCATCGCCAAAAGCTTGATTCCACATACATCTCTTTGTCCAAAATAACCTGTTAAACCTGAGAAAACAAACACGAAAACCTGCATAACATCGGCGGGATAAATCTATATAAGGATATAATGCTTGTGGAATGATTATTTTGCAGATTCCTGGAGTTTATAAGTTAGAGATTTAATAAAAACTTTTTATGAAAACAAAACTTTCAAAAATTTCAGAAAATTAAAACCTGACGCCGTCAGGTTGTAATGCCTGACGCCGTCAGAAATGATCTGACAGAATTCTCATGTTAAGTTTCCGGAAAATTTCTGGAAAAACCTATACCTTACTTCCTGGAATTCCTGCAAAACATCATTATGACTCGATACAAGCATTTGACTCAAAAAATTACTAATATGTATGTTAATTTAATATTGTTATGATTCATGTTCATCCTTGTTCTTGTAAACAAATTTGGATTCCCTTACACTTATCTTTTGCAAAATACCTTTATATGTAGTTAAGACGAAGTTAAAAACAAGATAAAGCATTTTCACAATTTAGTTTTGAACATGAATCAATAAAAATAAAAATTAAACATACATACGGAAACAAATAAAATCAAACAAACAAATGAATAAACACACAAAGCAAAATAAATCCTACATGCAATAAAGAAAACCAAGTGTCACAAGTGTTCAAAGGCCAAAAGATGCCTAATCCTAAACTATTACAGACCAAATTGTTCCGAAACATACAACCATAGATTAAATTGTTTAAACATCATAACATCAAACCAAATGATCACTGGGGTGGGGGACCGTGGCGATAGTCGTAGTTTGGAGGGAGGTGCCCGTAGTACCCATACGGTGGGTAGTCCTGCTCACGTCCAAGGAAAGGGTCGATCTGCAGGTGTGGGTCCAACTGCTCACGCGTAGATAAATGCTGCATCTGTCGAATAGTGTGATCATACATCCAGTCGAACCTCTCGTCAACCCGGGTTCTCCAAGTATCAACCTGGCCCATCCAGGCCCCCTGGTGGGCCTGCCAATCCCCTCTGCTCATGTGCCGGTAGTAATCTGCCGTATCAGCCTCATAACCCCCATGTTGCTGCTGCTGAGGCTCCTCTTCCTCATCATCCCCACCACCAACATTCTCAGCTCCGTCTGGATTATACCACATAAAGGTCCCATCATCCATCTCCATAACAACCTCCATCTGCTTCAGGGACCTAACCTTCACTGTCCTGCATGCATCACCACCGCTCAAATACCTCGTGATCTCGGGCCTGAGGACTCCATAGGATCGAGCCAGCCGGGTGACAAACATCCCACCATAAATACTATCTCCTTCCTTTTCCCCAACTCCACCACTTAGAAAGCTAGCTCACCAAAATGGGATGTTGCAGTAAACCTCATTTGAGTAAATGGTGTACAAATAGAAGAGGTCTGAAGCAGTGACGCGGTGGTGAGAGCTGTGGCGCCCTGTCAAGCTGTAGGTGAGACATCTATGGGTCAACCTAACCCTAGGTTCCCTGATTTGAGATGCCACAGTAGTCGAGGTGTACACACCATTTCCAATAGTCGGCCAGAATATGGAACATCTAAAATCATTCCTCATTGTCTCTCCATGCAACAACCTAGTCATGAACCCTGCTTGAGTGGTTTCATGCTGACTGTACAACCGTAGTCTCCATCCAAACTCTGTAACCGAGCATGTCCTAAGCTCACCCCCCAGCCTAAAATAGATTGTGGTTCTGGCCACATCGGTCCTTGCCTCGGCCATGTCAAAGTGAAAAGTGGCAAAGAATTCACGTACCAATTCGTCATAGACTGGCTCTTGAATTCTAAACAGGTTTTCCCACTGAGGGCCGGTGAATTCATCAGTTTGAAAGCTTTAGAGAAAGGTTTGCTCAAGACCTTCCTTCCTCAAAAAGCTCCAATCTACCACGGCCCCATTTTCAACTTTGTGTTGTAGCAATTGGGTGTATTTAGTCGTGGCAGCATCGTTATTGAAGACACCCCAACTGAGGACCGTGTCGCCAAAGTTCTCTTGTTGAGATCTAGAGGAACTCCCTCTGCTAGGTCGTTGACGCTTACTCATTATCTGGAACAAAGCAAGGAGGAACAAAAAGGGTTAATTTGTGAATCAAAGAATTGGTTGAGCATCAGACAAGTCTAACGCCGTCACCCTTTGATAGGTGACACCGTCAGGTTTGACCAAATTCAAATCCAAAATTACGAGGGAAAAATCAATATCCAAACTTCAAGTTCATAAACCAAACGCCCCTTTTTACAGCAAAATGGGTGATTGGATCATAGGTTATGGTTCAAATTCGTGGCCACCCAATTAGTGAATAGACCCATTTGATTGCCAATCATCAAATGCTTTAATCATTGCTAAATAACACTAATTAAAGGGCATTATGAGTTCTAGGCATGAATCAATCCTAGGGTTTCATGAGTTGGGGGTTTTCGAAATTTAAGAATCCTATGAGTAATTGAAGCGAAAAGAATGAATAAAAATTACTTACCACGTGGAGATTGGTAACGGAAGTTGGCGAATTGGACCTTGGAGATTCGTAGGTGGGGTCGGAGTGGATATGGTTTGTGGGGTTTGTGATGAAAGTGATGGAAATAAGGTTATTATTGTTGTGCAGACGGGGTGACGGCGTTACGTTCATAGTCTGACGCCGTCAGATAAGCGTGATTTACCACTTTGTGCTAGTTTACAGATGGGCCCCATGTATTTTTAGTGAGCAGCTTGTCAGGGTCAATAACCCTGATAGCCAGTTGATGCGTGGTTTTGCAACCTTACAACAGGTTTTACCTCTCGAGGGATCTCAAGAGGCTTACAACCCTACCAGGCAGTGTACCTGACCGATGTAGTATAGTGTAGTGGTAAGTACAGGGGATTGATCGTTCTCCACAGGGAATAGTGTTCGTTAGGGATGAAAGACTACTCTAATAGGTCTAAGGGTTGAGGAAGATTCTTTTTTATGTTTTTATATTTTTTTATGAAAGCAAGTAAAATCTCGGGTTTGAAAGAGTGGGTGGAATTAGTTGCTAGTCAACTAACCCAAATTACTACGAATGCAAATAAAATAAATAACTGAAAATAAAAAGTTGGTGAAAACTTAAGTGTAGAGAAATGTGTTTACTTAGATTTCCTTACTCCCTAACTATCTTTTACCGGTTGATTAGTGTGTATTAGTCGCGTGGATGACGGGTGTATTCCTTAATACCAATCGTGGGGTGGCGTACGTACTTCCCCAACTCTACAAGCTCCTACTTCACTCCTATGTCGAGCCGGCTAGGAAGCTCCTAACATGGGATCACTAGAATTCGCTTGTGCATTAAATACAACCATAAAAACCTTTAGTACGCATTTGGTTCATGTTTCTTAAGACGTTCAAGCAAGTTACCGAATAGGAAGTTAGCCAGTTTTCTTAAGCTTAACATAGATAAACAATCATCCAATACAACTAATAACACACTAATAACCAATAATCAATAGCTAGGTTTCATTAGATCTAAGCAAACACAAGATAAATCTAGCCTAACATGTTAAACAAAAGACAAGAACAAGATAAAATCAAACAACACATAGACATATTGAATGATTAATTGATAACTTATCTTTCAATGTAACATGGAAGATCTCAAGGCAAAAAGCCTTGAAAAAGATGCTAAAATCGTCTTAGGGTTTTCTCCCAAAAATTCCACACTAAGTTCCCCCCTAATGACAAAAAATTAGAAAACTATATATAGATTTTTGGATCTGACGGCGTCACCTTATGGAGTGTGACGCCGTCACCTCGCTGCTTCTAGGGTTCTCGGGTGACCTTCTTGACGCCGTCCCTCTTTAGCTCTCCAAAATCCGTTCTGGCTTATCAAGGCTTGACGCCGTCAGACCTTGAACGTGACGCCGTCCCTCTTTGAATTAAGCCGTGACGCCCTTGATCAGGTTAAAGCGTGACGCCGTCAGAATTCACATGCAATTTTCACTGGCTTATCATGAGTAAATTTCACATCCACCTTTTCTTGCCAAGCCATGACGCCGTCCAGAGTAAAATCTGACGCCGTCAAAGGTAACTTTCAGCCTATTTTTGAGACTTTGCCGTTTTCTTCACTTTTATGCTCCAAAAACGTCCAAAATGCCTCCTTTTCCAGATTTCTCCTCAAAAGTACCTAAAATGACAAAAGGAACGATTTAGGGCGATATTTGATCAAATAAATACGATTTAGGGCTTAAATGACCCCTTAAAAGCGGTACACTTTTCGCTTCATCACCAGTCTCGTTAATAAGTTCCTCCTGGGTCAAATGTTTTGTTACTGTCACGGGATGTAGTAAAATGTTGGAAAGGGTTGGTTGACGTCTCATTCAGGTTCCAATCTCCATCACGGCAGGTATTCAGGGAGTGAGGGGAACTTTTCCAGGGGGTTTTCGCAATGAGGGTGCGCTTGAATTGAATTCTTTTCACACCTGGCTTAAAGCCAAATGATCGTTTCCTTACTTCGTGAAAGTCAGGGAGTGTGACCACCATGCTCCCCACGAATATACCATATACATGAGAATTCTTATTCTCGCAAGGGAGCCCAAAGGGATAAGAGAGTTTTAAAGGTGAAGGCTTTGGGAGAGGAATTTCGTTATCCCATTCGTTGTACGGTTTATTAGGGACTGGAAGTTCAAAGATCTTCTCGATCTTCTTGGGTAAAGCTTCATCCCTAATTTTCTCCTTTATTCTCGAGATAAACTTTTCTGCTAGTTCCATGAACACATCTTGGGTGTTTTTCAAGTGAGTCTCTAATTCCTGGATCCGTCTCTCTTGGTTGTTCACGAAAGTTAGCATTATCCCTTCAAATTCATCCTGTCGTGAGAATTGATGAAACGTATGTTTACCAATTGTGTTCACACACTCATCCGGATTTTCATCAGCCGTAGGTGTCTCAGCTTTCATTAATCTCTCAACCTGCCTTTTTATGTTTTCGAACAGCTGTTCTTGGGTTGTACTCATGCAATTTAGAATCCCTTCTTCCGAGAACGTTGAGTCTTTCCATTCTTCTTCTTCGTACTGTGCTAAGTCCTCAATGACTTCCCAGCACTTATCGACACTGAGCCTGCTCAGCCTTCCATTGGCAGCGTAATCTATGGTTCTTCTAGTTTGATGGTTTACGCCATCATAAAATAGTTGGATTTGTAGCCAAGGATCCATGCCATGGTGATGGACTTTTTGGAGTAAGTCCTTGAATCGAGTCCATGCCTCGTAGAGGGTTTCGCCTTGACGTTGTTGGAACATCAAGATATCATTCCTTAGCTTGGTAGTTCTTCCTGGTGGGAAAAACTGAGCGAGGAAACGAGTGGTGAGATCATCCCAAGAGGTGATGGATCCTGTGGGTAGACGCTCTAGCCATTGACTAGCTTGATCCCGCAGAGAGAATTGAAAGAGACGCAGTCGGGTCGTCTCTCGAGTGGCAACATCAAGGTCTATGGAATCAACGATTTTGAGAAAGTCCTTGAGATGTTGATTAGGATCTTCGGAACGAATTCCATGGAATGCGCATCCGCTTTGCACCAACCGGATGGTGTCGGATCGCAAGGGAGTGACATTGGCTCCTTGAGTGAGCTCAATAGTGTTTCGATAGCCATGGTGGCTAGGACGGGAGTAGTCTCCTAAGGTACGGGCTCTAGGAGGTGGGTGTTGTTGTGGTGGTGGGTTGTTGGGATCAAGGATATTACCACCTTCCATGATGTCGGATGGTAATGGTTACGAACAAAGAAACGAAGAAAAAAGATAGACTAAAGAAAACCTAGAAAAATAAAAATAAAAATCTCACTAGAAAGGAATCTAGTGAGTAGACCTAATAAAATAAAAATTCAACCTAAACAATAACTATTCCCCGGCAGCGGCGCCAAAAACTTGATGCGCGGTTTTGCGACCTTACAACAGGTTTTACCTCTCGAGGGATCTCAAGAGGCTTGCAATCCCCACCAGGCAGTGTACCTGACCGATGTAGTATAGTGAAGTGGCAAGTACCGGGGGATTGATCGTTCTCTAGGGGAATAGTGTCGTTAGGATTGAAAAACTACTCTAATAGGTCTAAGGGTGAGGGAAGATTCTTTTTGTATTTTTATATTTTATGAAAGCAAGTAAAATCTCGGGTTTGAAGGAGTGGGCGGAATTAGTTGCTAGTCAACTAACCCAAATAACTACAATTGCAAATAAAATAAAATAACTGAAAATGAAAAGGTGGTGGAACTTATATGGGGAGAAATGTGTTTACTTAGATTTCCTTACTCCCTAACTATCTTTTACCGGTTGATTAGTGTGTATTAATTGCGTGGATGACGGGTGTATTCCTTAATACCAATCGTGGGGTGGCGTACGTACTTCCCCAACTCTACAAGCTCCTACTTCACTCCTATGTCGAGCTGGCTAAGAAGCTCCTAACATGGGATCACTAGAATTCGCTCATGCATTAAATACAACCATAAAAACCTTAGTACGCATTGGTTCATGTTTCTTAAGACGTTCAAGCAAGTTACCGTATAGGAGGTTAGCCAGTTTTCTTAAGCCTAACATCGATAAACAATCATCCAATATAATTAATAACACACCAACAACCAATAATCAATAGTTAGGTTTCATTAGATCTAAGCAAACACAAGATAAATCTAGCCTAGCATGTTAATTAAAAGACAAGAACAAGATATAATCAAACAACACATAGACATATTGAATGATTAAATGATTACTTATCTTCAATTAAACATGGGAGATCCAAGGGTATAAAACCCTTAAAAATGGCAGAAAATTCGTCTTGGGGTTTCTCCTCACAAAGTTGCACACTATGACTAAAAATTGCAAAACTATATATAGAGTTTAGGGGCTGACGGCGTCACGTTGTAGGAGGTGACGCCGTCACCTCGCCGCGGCTAGGGTTCCCGGATGGTCTTCCTGACGCCGTCCCTCTTTAATCCTCAGAAATCCACTCTGGCGCGTCAAGGGTTGACGCCGTCAGAATTGTGCTTGACGCCGTCTCTCTTTAACTTAAACCGTGACGACCTTGATCACCTTAAAGGGTGACGCCGTCAGATTTCCAATGTAAAACTCTCTGGCGCGTCACGTGTATTTTGTCATATCCACCTCTTTTCCCAAGCCGTGACGCCGTCAGGAGCAATCATTGACGCCGTCACGTGTACTTTTCCAGTAGCTTTGGAGACTTTGTCGTTTTCTTCACTTTTATGCTCCAAAAACGTCCAAAATGCTTCCTTTTCCAGATTTCTTCTCCAAAGTACCTAAAATGACAAAAGGAACGATTTAGGGCAATATTTGATCAAATAAATACGATTTAGGGCTTAAATGACCCCCTAAAAGCGGTACACTTTTCGCTTCATCAGCGGTTGTATTTGTTCTAACAATAAACACTATCATACAAATAATGAACATGCATTTGCAATAGGTAGATTAACCGAGAGAATTAAAAATAAAGAAAAAAAAATACATGGCGTTGATGATAGTAACAGTTTTTTAGGGAGAGAGTATTCGAGAAGATGAGCCAAGTAATGGTAAGAGTGGAAGTTAATTATGGTGACTGTTATGATCAATTAAGTCACAACCGTATTTTGTCACACATAACAAGATACAAGTTGCTATAACAATGATGATATGCAAGAAGTTATTAATAACACAAAAGTAAAATGTATGTAATAAAAAACAAGTAACTATAACACAGCCGTATTTTGTCACACATAACAAGATACAAGTTGCTATAACAATGATGATATGTAGCAGTATTTTTTTGATATTATGTATGTTTTGGTGAAAAAACAAGTAACTTTTAATAACACAAAAGTAAAATGTATCTAATAAAAAAGTTAGTAAAACGTTTTTATTATGTTGATAAGGTTTTGTTATCTGTTTTAAGCAATTACATTTTACTTAACAACATTGATTTATAAAAAAACAAATATTTCATATAATCAACTCTCAAATAATGTGTAATCTACAAATAAATTAAAATATGTTACAAATAAATTCCTAATATATTGTGACCTTCATTTTCTATAAAAACTAAATTATCTTCATTCACAAATCATTGTAACAAATTTCTTAACATCACATTATGGTGAACACTAAATCATCAAAGGTAAACATGTATCTTTATAAATGTCAAGAAATCACTAAACTTATCTTTACTTTTGAATTCATTTGTAAGTCGAATGTTTATACTTTACTTTTAAATTTTTATGTTTGTTTCAATGTAGACAAGGAAACAAGAAGAAGACGCTAAAGCATCCAATTCTATCGATGTGCCCGGTAAAGATATACATGTTATCGATATATCGGATGATGACGTGGTAAGAATTACAACTATATATTGCACCGAACACTTTTCATCACATATTTCTTACATAAAAAGATGCACAGTTTATTATAGATTTAACTTATTTTTAAATTGTGCAGGCTGTTCCCGTCCCGCGCAAACATGGAAGATTGATGAAAAATGGTGATGTTATGACAAAAAATTTTGTTGATATTCCATCTTCTGATGATGAAGCTGTAGAAGCATTATCACAAAAAAAATTGGTCAATGATGACATTGAAAATAATGCTAAAGTGGTATTAATTTAGCAAAATAAGATATTATTTTTTAAAGTGTTATAGTTAAAATCTATATATGTAAAACATACTATTAATGTCATATTACTGTACTCTTTGACATAGGAACTTGATGAGGATGCACCTATCAGTTTTAGTCGTTCGAACGAGAAACGAAGGACGTCGTCATCCAATCCGTTTAGCCTTAGTGAAGAAGACACGGATGATGAGCTTGATGACATTATTGAAGATAATGCCATTCACTTTAGCGATACCGTTGAAGAAGGTACCGATGTGGAAGATGGAATTGGTTTGAGTGATCTTGAAACTAATAGTGACGAATCTACGGATGAGGCAGACGATGGAGCTGACTTAGCCGATTTCATTGACGATAAAGATGCACCTTCCAATGATACGGATGATGAAAACGACGATGATAATTTTTGATATTCAAAACATCGTAATTGCAAGTGGTCAGCCTTTTCTAAATAATGACATGCTTTGGTTTTATTTTCTTTATATTTTACTATGTTTTTTAGAAACTTTATTTATGTTTTGGCTTATTTTTGTTAAACATTTTATGCATTCTTTTATGTTAATTTTAATTGAGATGATTTGCATTACTACATTTTCACGTGTGATACACTTTGTATATATACTTTCTTTACCAATTTTATAGTCTAGCATAGATGTAAAACCATACTAAACATCTTGGTAATAATCAAGGAGCATATGTGTAAATATTGTAACAAAAAAAAAAAAAAAAAAAAAAAAAAAAACCTAAACCATGAAGGACCACCTACACCTACGTATATATATACACCTCCTCCTAATTGATGATATCTCCTTATACCTACAACTAAATACGTTTTATCCATGGCATCATCAAACCCTAAAAACATTGAAGATACAAAATCATCCGTTCCTGACAATAACTCCAAATTGAGAGACCCAGCGTTTACTGCTGACAAACCCTCAATCCAACCAAAGAATGAAGATGGAGTATGTGATCGACACAGTAAAGAGCCAAATACTAAAGTCAAAGATGCATTGAGATTTCTTGCATCAATCTTTGAAGAAGGTGGACCTTCTCAAAATAATAAAGGTATTGCATATAAGTTTTGTAATATGTTTTAAATCAATTTATGTTTGTATATTAATTTTATTAGTCCATGTACTTTTGATGTGACAGATGAGTTAGACGAATCCATTCTTCTCGACTGGCTTAAACTAAATGTTGGAGATGGTGAAGACTGTCAACACGTTCTCAACGGCGTTAAGTCGAAGGTCCTAAAAGCAGAAGCCATGATTAATGAAATTCGTACAATCGGTCATGAGTTATCTGATGACTACGTTGTGGATTTCAACTTCTTCAGCGATGAAGATTGAAATTTCTTCATCACAGTATCGTTCACAAGTTTCTTTGCTTTCAGTTTCACTAATAAATGTATTCGGCTTCGAAATTAGTTTCATTGGTTACTTTGATATTACACGATTTGAATGATATTTGGTTGAATGATATATGAAACGTTTATGATATAAAATGTGTGTCGGTTATTATCAAATCTTTAATTATTGTCAATCAATATTACCATTAATAAAAATGAATCGGTTATTTTGAAATCAATTATAACTGCCAATCAATATTACTATTAATACAAAAAGATTTGACATCAATTAGGAAACTGTGTATATCCCTTAATAAACGCTTTGACTACACAAATGAATTTCAAAAAATACATTTACACATCATATCATTTATAACTAATTAAAGAATATCATGTCTTTTAGGAAACAATGATCATTACCCGTTTTTTGAAATTTTGTTACATAAATTGCTAACATCACACATCTAAACTGTATTTCTCTTCTATTATTCACAAAATTGTTACAACGCTATTACCATGGATGAAAACAATCAAAGACATTTGAGAAAACGTAAGAAAGAGGTGTCGAGCGGTAACAAACCTCAACCTTCAAACCAAATACTCCCTTTGTCAGGAATAGTCACGCCAACTTCTAACACAAGAGTTTCTTTGGCAGAGATACTAACATGTATGTGTGTCTATGTATAAAGAATATCCTACTATAACTTTGTTTAATATGGTGTTTTAACTTTTTATGTTTCTATCAATTAGATGATCCTCTCACTGGAATGTTGCCTACATCACAGTTATCCAATACATCTTCAACACAAGCAGCAAAGCTTAAAGGTTTAATCACAATTTTAACTGCATTAAAATGTAATGTAGAAGCTGTAAAGTTCTTTTATTAACTGAAAATACAAACTGATATGCCATGTCTTTTGCTATTCATAGTATTTTTTTAAATTTTTTGTAGGTTCATTTGCGCAGTCTACAGGGCCGCAACCAAGAGCTCCTAATAGACTACCGCTTGCAGACGTTACTAACTGTAAGTTACTTAGATAGTCAGATAATACAAAATTACTTATTTACTGAATTCTTATGACTATTAGTACTTTCTCACCTTTTAAAAATTCTCATTATATAATGTTACTCAGTTTTTCCTCAAAGTTTAAATGTCGTATCAAATATTGGTAACTCAACAAGAGTTTCAAGTTCACCCTTCTTTCAAGGTATCAACTTTAAAGATTATTTAAATAATATTGTGTTTTGAAGGTTTAAACTTTCAAGATTATATGCCTATTTCTTTCTACTTAGATGAACATTCCTAAACTTTTGTATATATATTTAGGATCAAATTCACAGACAACAAACCCCATATTGGCCACAAATACTCTTGGCACGTTTCCAACTCGATTATCACCGTTGACTCGCAATGTAACTATACATGTTAGGCAAAGTACAACTCCTGATTTTCAATCACAATTAGGTGACGTATCTTTCCTTATTGCTTCATATCTATACATTTTCTATACGATCTTCCATCTTGCATTTTTAGTAAATTAACTTTATATGTCTAACATGTTTTTCTTTTGTTTGTATTATATTAGCAACAAACTTACCGGTACTTCAGAGTAATTCAAAGCAACCAGCAAATGTTTCCACAAAATCTACAGGTTGTGTTTCACTTATGCCACAACAACCAACAGCTTTTGCTACATCTTCTTCTGCTAGTGGGCTTATACGAAGTCCAAATTTAGAAAATTCAATTGGTTAGACACATATACATGTGTACTATACTTATTATATACGTAACATATCTATTCTTTCTAACACGTTTATGTCATTCTTCTATAGTATCTCAAAGGTCTGTTGTTTGCAACCCTATTACCAATGAAAATCTTGGTTTACTTTCGCCTAATTCTTTGCCTACAAATGGTAACCAAACTTTCAACATTATATGCCTATTTCTTTCTGCTTAGATGAACATTTCTAAACTTTTGTACATATATTTAGGATCAAATTCACAGACAACAAACCCCATATTGGCCACAAATACTCTTGGCACGTTTCCAACTCGATTATCACCGTTGACTCGTAATGTAACTACACATGTTAGGCAAAGTACAACTCCAGATTTTCAATCACAATTAGGTGACGTATCTTTCCTTATGGCATCATATCTATACATTTTCTATACGATCTTCCATCTTGCATTTTCAGTAAATTAACTTTATATGTCTAACATGTTTTTCTTTTGTTTGTATTATATTAGGAACAAACTTACCGGTACTTCATAGTAATTCAAAGCAACCAGCATTTGTTTCCACAAAATCTACAGGTCGTGTTTCACTTATGCCACAACAACCAACAACTTTTGCTACAACTTCTTCTGCTATTGGGCTTATACGAAGTCCAAATTCAGGAAATTCAATTAGTTAGACACATATACATATGTACTATACTTCTTATATACGTAACATATATATTCTTTCTAACACGTTTATGTTATTCTTCTATAGTATCTCAAAGGTCCGTTGTTTGCAACACTATTACCAATGAAAATCTTGGTTCACTTTCACCAAACTCTTTTCCTACAACTGGTAATGAACCAGCTTCAGTTGCTGCAACACGCAAACAACAATCTCCCTTGAATGATATCTCAAATGGTATTTTTATAACTCTCATCTTTGATTAAACCTGCTACGTCAAAATTGTTTGGTTTTTACTATTTATGAATATTGGTAAGCAAGGTTATTGGATAACACCATCTTTTACACATATCCGCAGGATCTGTTTCACTTACGCTGCAGCAACCTAAAAACGTTTCAACAACTCCTTCATCTAATGCGTTCAACAGAACTCCGATTTCTGGAATCTCAATTTGTAAGAAACATATACCTCTGCATTATACGTACGCTTTCTAACAAAAATACTCTTTGTAACTACGTTCATTTTTTATTTATAGTATCACAAACTCCACTTCCTCTCAACACGGTTAACAATGTTAATCATAGTAGAGGCACACGTAATTCTGTGGCAACAAGTACTACCCAATCAACTCCAGTTGGCGCGACACGTCAACGACAATCTCCCCTGACTGACTGATGTTTCAAACGGTAAAATTTGAAACACAACATATTATTTTGGAACAACATGCTTATATGTCAATGTGTTTTCATTATTCTCTTAATGTTGTTTTCAGTTTATTTCCAAACTCCCGAGGTTCTCCAGGTTAATCAACGCACCAACAAAACATCAACGTCTGGTGTTAAAAAAACCATTCCCGCTATAATCACACAAAATTCAGCGTACGAAGTCGGTGAGTCATCAAGACGAACAAAAAGGTCTAAGAGACCTGCTTTACAAACTCGAACGCCAGTTAGGTTTAATCTTGATGAGGAGGATGGAAATGTTAGAAAAGTTTACGACAAGTACGTTGGTATATCCGAAGGTAATTCTATATCTTCTTTTACATTCAATGAAAAAGGCTAATAATAATTTAATCGCACATTAAAGAAGCATATTTTTAATTTGCAGACTACTACGACCATGGTGATCCTACATTTGAGTGCAAAGAATGTCATGCTTTGCTATGGGAAGCGGAAGCCAGAAAAGGAAACAATGGTAATCCAACAAACAAAGCGTATAGTATATGCTGTAGCAAGGGAAAAGTTTCTATTAAACAACCGGCTCCTGCTCCAAAGCCCTTACACGATTTATTTTTTAATGACGATGCAAAGAATCAGAATTTCAAAAACAAAATTAGAACATACAATAGTATGTTTGGTTTTACTTCAATGGGTGGAAAGGTTGACGATTCAATTAACAGACGAGGCCGTGCTCCATATGTTTTCCGCTTGCATGGACAAACATACCATAGTATTGGTAGTTTTCTTCCAGAACCAGGTGCTCCTCTGAAATTTGCACAGCTGTATATATATGACACAACAAACAAAAATGAGAATAGAGCAAGAGCATTAAGGTAACTTGCATTGCGTTTATTTTCATTTATGTATAAACATGTTGTTTAAAACGAGTTGTGCAGCATTATGAATTTTTGTTTAATCAATTCAAATTACTAATATGCAGCAATTCTTCGTCATCCTCCTGTCCTTCGAATTCAAAGCATCCTATTGATCGAAACATTATCAATGAAGTAAAAGATGTTTTAGACACTTCGAGTGATTTGGTACAAACATTTAGAAGGGCGCGTGACCGATACATAGAAGACATCGAGCAGAATATTAAAATAAAGCTCATTGCAAAGCGAGGAAAAGATGGACGAAATTACAATCTTCCCACTGCCAACGAGGTTGCTGGTCTTATTGTAGGCGACTTCGATTCATGTGCAGAACAAAAAGATATTGTGATAGACAAGTATCATGAAGGTTTGCAACGTATCAATATTTTCCATCCTATGTACCTCCCCTTGCAGTACCCTTTGTTGATGCCCCGTGCGCAAGATGGGTATCATTTGGATATACCACTAAGAAAGAAAGCTGGCCAAACGGCCACAGATCAGACGGCCACAGATAAGAAGGACAAGATAGTTACTATCCGGCAGTGGTTTTCTTATCAAATACAGGACCGTCCTAATCAAGAAAATTTATTTACGCGTGGAGGTCGTTTGTTTCAGCAGTTTCTTGTGGATGGTTACACTATGGTTGAGACTGAGTGTTTGTATTTCCATCGATCAAAAACAGTCAAAACTTAGGTGTGATACGTACTCAAACATCCTTCAGAGCATTGCATCTGGTAACACAGACCCCACCGCCCTTGGAAAGCCGGTGGTCTTGCCTTCTACATTTACCGGTGGGCCAAGGTACATGAAGCAAAACTATATGGATGCGATGGCGTTATGCAGATGGTACGGTTGTCCGGATTTATTCATAACAGTCACGTGCAATCCTAACTAGCCGGAGATTGCAAGATATATGCGAGAGCATAACCTTTCATCTTCAGATCGCCCCGATGTGCTTACAAGAGTTTTTAAAATGAAACTGGACCAGTTGATGAAGGATTTGAAAGAGTTGCGTTTATTTGGACGTGTTCAAGCAGGTACTATACATAAACCTTTAGTAATGTATATTCTTCTGTAACAAATTGTATGCACAGACATTAATAAATTTTGAAGTAACTTTTGTTTATAATATTTTGCAGTTGTATATACGGTTGAGTTTCAAAAAAGAGGCCTTCCGCACGCACATGTATGTTTATTCTTGCATAAGGTTGACAAGGTTCCAAGCGTTGAACAGATTGACAAATACATATCTGCCGAGATACCGGATAAAGATAACGATCCCGATTTGTATAAGTTAGTTTCTGATTTCATGTTGCATGGTCCTTGCGGTGCGGATGACCCAAACCAGGCTTGCATGTCCGACAGTAATTATACGAAACACTTCCCAAAAAAATTCACCCAACGCAGTTGAGTAGACGCGGATGGTTACCCTGTTTATAGAAGACTTGACAACGAAAGATATGTGGAAAAGAGTGGACATAAGTTACATAATGGTTATGTCATCCCGTATAATGCTCAGCTTCTAAAACGTTACCAATGCCACATTAACGTTGAGTGGTGCAACCAGACGGGGTCAATCAAATATTTGTTTAAGTATATAAACAAAGGTCCGGATAGAGTGTCGGCACAGTTGTATGAACCGGTTACCACGACTGACGATCAACAAATTGATAAACCTATTGACGAGATAAAGGCTTTCTTAGATTGCAGATACCTATCTGCTTGCGAGATGGCGTGGAGGCTATTTGGTTTTGAGATTCATTATAGAACACCATCTGTTGAGAGGCTGTCCTTTCATCTTGAAGGCGAGCAGCAAGTTGTGTATGACGAAGACGCTGATCTCGAAACAGCTGTTCAAAAGCAAACAGTTGGTGCTGATATGTTCGAAGGTTGGTTAAAAATGAATGAATAATTCCCGGCGGCAAGGGAGCTAACGTATGCTGAGTTTCCTACAAAGTATGTCTGGAACGGACCAAAAAGAATTTGGACGCTTAGGAAGCAAAGAAGATCGATTGGAAGAATTCACAGCGTTCCTATATCAACAGGAGACGCTTACTATTGCAGAATGCTGCTAAACAGTGCAAAAGGATGTCGGTCACACGATGAGATTAAAAAGGTTAATGGTATAGTGTATCCAACTTACAAAGAGGCTTGCTACGCAGCGGGCCTTTTAGAGGATGATAAGGAGTATGTTGAGAGTATTAAAGACGCAGTCCATTGGGCACACCCTGAACATCTTCGTCACTTATTTGTCACACTGCTTACACAAAAGGAAGTTACCACGCCTTTGAGTGTTTGGTTACAAACATGGCATTTGCTTGCGCAAGATGTTCAATATAAGAGAAGGCAAATTTTACAAATTCCAGGTAATACCTACAAAATGTCTATGTTACTATAATCTGTTATGCATTTTTCTTAGGACATGTTTGCCTGAAATTGTTATATTATTCAACACTGATCAAATGTCTGTTATGTTTACTGAGACCATTTTTGCAACAGATTATGTGTAATGTTTTAATAACGCTGTCGTTAATTAAGTACTGACATTACCTTTATTTAATGCAGATTTGATTCTCTGTGACGATGAAAAAAAGAATGTGGCTTTGTACTATATTGAACAACTTCTGAGATCAAGAGGTGCAACTTTGCGGCATTGGCCTGAGATGCCTTATCCTGATGATACATACATATCTGACTTTGGTAATCGACTTATACACGATGAGACAGATTATAACCGGTCGAGTTACAATCTGAATACGAACGTCTGTACGCCTCTTTGACCACAGAACAGAAGGGTGTGTATGACACCATAATACACTCAGTTGACACATGAACAGGGGGTGTACTTTGTTTACGGGTAAGGAGGTACGGGGAATACCTTCTTATGGAAGACGCTTGCTACCGGCATTAGAAGAAAAGGTGATATAGTTTTAAATGTGGCATCCAGCGGTATTGCGTCTCTATTAATGTTGGGAGGCCGAACTGCTCACTCAAGATTCCATATTCCTATCAACGTGGATGAGACTTCTACTTGCTCTATAAGTGCTCAAAGCGATCTTGGAAAATTGTTAAAGAAATGTAAGCTTATTATCTGGGATGAAGCGCCCATGGCAAATAAGCTTTGTTTTGAAGCATTAGATCGGTCTTTGAGAGACATACTTCGTAGGAGCAGGTATGAAACGTGCGATCAGCCTTTTGGAAACATGACCATGGTTTTTGGCGGTGACTTTAGGCAGGTTCTACCTGTTATTCCAAAAGGATCCCGGGAAGACATTGTTACTGCTTCTTTGAGGAAATCTTACTTGTGGGAAGACTGCAAAGTTCTGAAGTTGACCGCGAACATGAGCCTAACTGTGGGATCACGCCCTGAAGATGTCAACGAGATACGGGAATTTGCAGATTGGATATTGAGAGTCGGAGACGGGGACCTTGGAGAACCGAATGACGGAGAGGTTTCTATAGATGTGCCACATGATATTTTAATATATGTGGCTGATGACCCGGTTCAATCTATTATTGACTTCACTTATCCAAACATTTTGGATAATATACATGATCCCACGTACTTTCAAGAAAAGGCAATCCTTGCTCCCATAAATGAAGTCGTCGACAGCATAAATGACCATATGTTGGACAAATTTCCAGGAGAAGAAATGGTTTTCCTGAGTTGTGACAGTGTTGACAAAAGTGAACGTGGTGGCATCATTGATCAATCCGTTTTCTCGCCAGAATTTATCAATGGATTGAAGTTCTCAGGTGTTCCAAACCACAGAATTGCTTTAAAAGTGGGAGTCCCGATTATGTTGTTGCGAAAAATTGATCAAGCCAATCGTTTTTGCAATGGAACAAGACTCCAAGTTCTTAAATTAACGAGAACTTCTATTTATGCACAAATCATTAACGGAACCAACTTTAGAAAAACGGTAATCATACCAAGGTTGAGAATTACTCCGTCTGATAAGCGTTTACCGCTTAAGATTGTCAGGAAACAATTTCCTATTTCACTTTCATTTGCAATGACAATTAACAAAAGCCAGGGTCAATCGTTATCAAAAGTTGGTTTGTACCTCCCCCGACCTGTTTTCACACATGGACAACTATACGTTGCTGTCTCAAGAGTTAAAAGCAAACGTGGTTTGAAGGTTGTCGTTTGTGATCAAGATGGAAATATGTCTAAAACTACTACAAATGTCGTGTACAAAGAAGTACTTGAAGGCCTATGAACAAGGTTGAAGAGGTATGTGCAATATACTTGTTATAAGTTTTTTTTTTTTTTTTTTTTTTTTATATTTTAAATTATAATGCATTATGAATCATGAACTGCTTTTACTTATATTTTCTAAGGAATGTTAGGTGTGCATGGAATTGGCATTTGGTACGAAATTGGTGTTTGCTCACATAAGTCATTTGCTATTCAAGACCTTCAAGTTTGTAGACGACAGCGGCATCGATGTTTATTATTTTAATTGTTAGTAACTCAATTGATTGTCGAATAATTCATGTATTATCTCATTGTTTTTCTCATATATTAATGGAACATGTTTACTTTCGTCGTTTTCTTATTATCTCATTTTCATATTTCTTTAAAAACCTCGTGAGGGTCTTTAAGCTAGTATATATATCAGTGTTGCAAAAAAAGGTCTACAAGGCCGATTAATCGCCGATTAGGTGCTACAAGGCCACCGACCTTGCCGATTTATGTAACTGGGTCAAACAAATAGGTCAACTATGGTCAACGGCTATCAACGGCGGTCAATGGTGGTCAAACTTTCCGGAAACCTATAAATCTTGCCGGAAGTACCCAACACTCACTGTAAATTTATTTTGATCACTTATAGTAACTCTTTAAGTCTATTACAAGTTGTTTTTTTAGAAAATACCTTGCCAGAAATACCTAAAACTCACCGGAAATACACAAAACTTGCCAGAAATAACTAAAATTTGTCAGTAATGCCAATTCGATTAATCACCGATTAATCCCGCCTAGACCTATTACAAGCTACAAGGTGGTCGACCGCCCGACTACCAATTCGCGATTTTTGCAACCTTGATATATATATATATATATATATATATATATATATATATATATATATATATATATATATATATATATATTGTGGTAAGAAATTATATATGTTAGCCTACATAATCTCAATCACAA
>CP139501.1:194091507-194120018 GCA_021014915.2 Artemisia tridentata subsp. tridentata
TGAAAAATCTGCTTTTGAGGATGAAGAATTGATCTTAATTGTTATAAAAATCTTTCTTCCATTCCTCACTTATGGTGTGATTTCTCTTTCCCTTTTCTCCTACGGGAATGAGGACACCATTTTTGACCCCGGCATCACCGCTTATCTCTATTTCTAGCCGGGTGTATCTCATCGGTGTGGAACTTTCATTAAATTCAATGTTTATCCAAACCATTTGAATGAAAGTCCGATGGAGATTGTTTCTTCCACTTGCTTCCCCATGAACCAATGAATTCGGGGTCGAGTCAAGCTAGTGACTCGGTTAACAAAAACATTAGCATTGCATGGGTAAACGCCCATGTTTCTGACTTCTCTCTATTTTCTAACACTAAGTGTGGGGGAATTCCTCTGCTGTGCTGTGCTTTTGTGTGTTGTTTGCTCTTGTTTGCAGATTTCCCTTAGATCGTGATGATTGATGCGCCTGTTTTCAATCCAGCCGCCCAATATCCGATCTTTTTACTAACGTTTATCTAGGGATATCTTTTTAATCCTTTTTGTGAAAAATGGAGATTTCTGTTCCACACTTGGCTAGTGGTATTACCTTTTTACGTTCTAAGCGTCGGCATAATAGCCGGTACTTTGAATATTGAGGGCAATATTTAATTCTAAGTGTGGGGGGGGGGGGGGAATTCTCGCAAATTTTGTCACATATGTACCTTCTAGTGCCCTAGTACCCCCGTTTTGACCCAAATTTTAAATTTTTTTTCGTTTTTAAATAAAAGTTTGTTATGTTTAGTTTTGATTAGGTTAGAATAAGGGGAATCCCGACTCTGCCAGAGTGTTGATCTGGCTGCTCCCTTAACAGTTAGACTAAGGTTTTACGATATGTGCAAATGAAAATGTTAAGCGTAGAATAGTTGGTTTTCTTTAGAGCTTATACAAGTAATCTATGGCTTTTCCTCCCAGGAGATAACTAATCTGACTTAATAAGTGCTTATTTTCAAACGTTTGAACACACAAAATCATTTTTTCATACGATTTTGAAAAATACTAGTTCAAAGCTTTATTTAAACTTCGGAACAAGCATATGTCATAATAATGCAAAATGAAAGTGAGACGTTGCTTGAAAATTGCAAGTTAAGTAATAAATGTATGTGCTAAAAAGCTACGGTTCAAGATCGGCCCTTGGATCCTTATTTCCAGAAGGCGTTTAGGTCTTGGCTACCCTCTTACACCGGCCCTTGGACCTCTAATTCAGGAATGTGTGAGGTCTTGGTCTAACACCCTTGGATCCTCATTTCAGGAATGTTTAGAGTCTTGGAACTCTCCGTTGTAACGGCCCTTGGATCCTTTATTCCGAAAGGTGTAAGGTCTTGGTTCCCGTGAAACTCCGTTAGTTTATGTTGCACAAGTTAAAATATATATATATATATATATATATATATATATATATATATATATATATAAAATAAAATGGAATGATATTGCAAAATGCAATAAATTTTGATGTGTTGAATAAAGTTTTGGAAGTTGCTTGTTGTGAATTTTAAATCTATCTTGTAACTAGTATTAGTCAAAATTTTATATAAACGTCGATTTTTGTGATCAAAATTTTGAAAATCAAGCGCATTCACCTAACTATAATAAATATGGGAGTGAAAAGTTAAGTCTCGACTTACATAGATTATTAGTATAAGTAGTTTTAGCATTTTACAAAAACGTTTGCACAATGAGTTTAAGCTTAGTTGGGAGTATAAAAAAGAGGATGACGATTTCAATTTCCTGGAGACACCCATTTTGTGTGAATCCCGTTCCATGATACCATTTTTGAAAATCGAGCATGTTATCTATTTTTGTTGTAGTTTAAATTTCTCGCATCAAATAAATAGTCGAAACGGGGTATACTTGGTTTTCTTTTGATCCTTTCATTACTTCATATGATCGGATTGCTAGGGACTAGCAATAGTTTAGTGTGGGGGATTGATGAGTGTGTAAATACTCATCATTTTATACCCATTTAAGACACAAAAATGACCAAAAACACCCAAATATATTGCAGATATCCTTGGTTTGTGTTTTTATGTGTTTCAGGTACAAAGGATTGAAAACGGAGCAAAAACGGGCATTTTTGGATCGACTCGACAACAATTGTGCAATTTGATCAAAAGTCAAAGTCAACTCCAAAATTACCAAAATGACACAATTGATCCTTAGAATTAATTTTCAATATTAGCAGCCTCAGTCCCTGGATTTTCAGTATTTACATGAATGGTCCCTTAACTTAAACCTAAACCTCATAACTAATCCTAACTAACCCTTAACCCATTACCCTTTTTATCCTAAACTAAAATAAACCCAACCCCGATAACCAACCCATCAGCCCATAACAACCCAAAAGCCCAAAACTATAATAAACCCAACCCGTTCTTTTTGTTTAGTTTAACACCAGTCAAAAAGTCAACGTCTTCTACCTTTCCCATTCCCGCCAAAAAACCCCAAACCCAAGAGTCCAAGACCAGTACTTCTCCAACATTATTGTCTCCCCTCCACTTCCCAATACCTACCCTACCACACCCAAGTCAGAAACCCAGTAGTTGCTTTACCTCCCCCCTCCTCCACGCTGGCAATCCTCAACCTTTTTGGGCGCCAAAATCCAATTAAAGGGCTGAGATCATCCTATTGCTATCCAACGGGTGGGATTTACTCCCAAGAAGCACAAAGGAGTTTCCCAGCTATTTTGTCTCACAGAAGAAGCACAATTAGAGTGAAGACCCTTAGTTAGTATTTTTAGTATAAATAGGAAGTCTTGTAACTTAAAAAGGCAGGTTTAATTTAGCTTATTTTATTTAAGGTACTTGTATTTCTTTTAGTTTATTGTTATTTTCTTTTCCAGTATTGTAATTCAATTCTTAATTTCAAGTTTTCTTAATTGGTCAACCATAGTCAACTGTACTGTTCTTCTGCTTAATTTAGTGCTTATTCTCATTTTCTGTGCTTATTTGTTCTATGTGATTTTAATGTATGCTAGATAAATAGGTTGTATTGGCTTAGTTCAGTTTTCCTTAATAAACCTTAAAAAATGCCAAAAATAGCTTAAAATAGAAACTGCTTATTATAGTGCTTAATTCCCATTCAAAGTTACTTTTTAATGCTTATTATACTTAGTTGTTGATCTTTCATTCAAATCTTAGCTTAATTTGTTCTGTTCCATTTGAAAATTTCAAACAGACCCTGTTAAGGACTTTTTTGGTCAAGACCCAAAATGGGTCAAAATGGATAGTTTGTGTTCATTGGACTTTTGGTTAAATTCAATCTAGCTTAATTTCACTTAGGTAAATTGTTTTGAGGTTAATGTAAGCTGTTTTGAAGGATTATGCAAGTTTTGAGCTTACTGAGTAGAAATTAAGATGTCCACTGCTCTTATAATCTCTTATAGCTATAAGCTCATGTAGTGATACTTTTTAGCATTCTTAAGTCCATTTCAAGTCATAGTCAGTAATAGGTAAAGTTTCTTAAGCCTTGTTCACAGTACTTCAAAATTCAGCTCACATTTCATATTAGCATATTTAACTTTTTGATATTTCCAGTTTTTCATGACCCTTTGTTGATTTTTATCTCTCTCACTATAAGTTGTTAGAAGCTGAGTTTTTTCACTGATAAAATCAGCTAGCTTATCCACCTGATGCAATGTTTTTAGAATTTTTAGAATTTTCTTTGATTGCTTTTTGAGGCCTTGAACAAGGCCATTTTGCCCTGCTCCAACTGCCATATCATCAGTCCACTATTTGCTTAATTAGGTTTCAGTGCTTAATAGCTGTTCTTGTTAGGAATTTCATGGCTCATTTAGATTAGTCTCACTATGTTTTAGCTTATTTCAGTTCTACTTGTAGCTTATAGCTTAGTTTATTGTAGCCTTAGCTTAATTTTCTATTTTCATTCTAGTCAGTCCTTATTTTGCTTATTCTGTGCTTATCTTTAGTTTTTAAAAATAAGTTGTTTTTTAAATTTGCTCATTTTTCATGTTTTTTATAAGTTTCAAAAAGAAAAGTAGAAAAAAAAATTTTTTTCCAAAAAGCTGAGGCCAGGATTCGAACCCTGGACCTCAGCCTCACTAAGCCACAACACAACCACACAAACACCACTAGCGCCCTTGGGTCTTTTCTGTGAGATCCATACTCATTAATCCTTTTAAGCTTGTTTTCCATTTTGCCTATCAGCCACGTTTAAGCTTGTTTCAGCTTAACTGAATAAGCTGGGTCGTTATCATTATTTTTCCTAGGAGTGTTTTTACTTAAAGTAATTTCAGAAAAAGTTTCAAAATTTTTAGAATAGTTTTGGTATTTTTTATGTATTTTTCTTTTTAAAACTGTTTTTAATTCATAAATAAAGAAATAAAAGTCAAAAAAATATAATTCTTTTTTCTAAAATTTTCTTTTATCATCTAGGACTTAGAAAAATTAAATTTGCACTTGTAGGATTAGTTTTTAAAAGATGTTACTTTTAGGCTCGTTTTTAGAATTCCCGATTCACGTTTTTAGTTTAAATTGTTTTAATCTTTATTTTTCTTTGTGAATTTGTTTTTCTCATCTTAATTAGAAGTAAAAAACCCAAAAATCTCATTCCATTCATCAAGCACTTTAATTCTGAACCTAAAACGATATCCTCCATTCACACCTCGTTGGGACACGACCCGGGTGATCACTTGCCCGGTATCACACATATCACATTCACGGGTTTTGTAAGTTAACCTTTTTCCTAAAAGGTTGATTTGTCATTTCCCACGTATCACGCATATCTGTCTGATATTATATATATACTCACAAACGGATCAATTATTTAAGTCATATGCTTGTGTTTGCTTTGATATGTCACCATAACGTAATACTTGTACCCTTATCGGGTTGAGGTGTTACAATTATGGTTAACCTATTTAAGTTTTCGTTACCTGATGATAAGATCCTTTGAATGATTTAGGTTAATTTCGTTCTGTGTTCATTCTGCGTATGTTGGATGATGGTTTTGTTATGCGAATTTTGATGAATTGTGGAAGGAACCTGGAGAGTTATGTTTAGGAATGGGCGGATTTTGAAGCAACCATTTATATTGGCTGAGTTGATTTCGGTGAGTGATGAAGGATTGACGCTATTAACGACGTACCTTAATTCTGATAGACATTCTAGGATTTCCGTTACTCCTCCGAGTAGTTTCGTTCTCCTCTTAGTTATGTTGTGTGATTTTGATGACCTCTGAGACTGTAGAAGGATTAGGTTGTTTTGTTCATGACTTGAGATAAAGTATGACCATCATGAGGGCATATTTATATGATGCTAGTATTATGACGCCTGATCAACGTGATAATACTTACATCATATAACGTGCACTTATTGTGATCATAGGATATTTCGAGGAGTGCCTTAGGAGCCTTAGAATTTCTGATAGCTGTTTGAGATTATCTGCGTTTAGTAAGACTTTAGGTTCGTTCTACCTATGCGTTTAATCTGCTTTCATCGTTATACGGCTTGATACGTTTGGGTACTCGACACGCGTTTGCTGACCTCTATACTTCCGATAAGAATATTAAGTTCTATTGCAGAGCTTTCCGCCGTTTGCTGTTATCATACAATCTGTTTTCTGTACGTTCTCATATGATTTCTCTAATCAAATTCCACGGATGATATATCCGTAAATCCTATGTATACTCTGTACCTTTTCCTGGAGAATACGATTGTCATCTGTTACATTGGTATAATATTCTTTTTGATCTGGATTCAGTATAGTATGTCTTTTCTGAGGAAGTTGAAGTTTTTTTTTTTTTTTTTTTTTTTTTTTGATCAACAAGATAGAGTCATGAGAAACAAATCATTCACATTTCTGTTCACGGTCCGTTGTGTTTTCCGCTTCTTTTCACTTTAATTTTCGAGGACGAAAATTTTCTTTTAGAGGGGAAGAGTTGTAAAACCCTAAAATTTCCCTAATCTGAAATGACCAAAATACCCCTCTAACTTTTTTTTAAGAATATATGAAATCATACAAAGTAATGTTATTTGAACTTAAACTAAAGTAATTAAAACCTTAAGGTACCTAATAAAATAAACTTTACATTATAAATTAAAAAAAAATCACAAAACAAATATCCTCTACATTTATTCAAAAATAGGCGACATTTTTATGGTGACAAGACCAAATTTTCGGCAAGGATCATTAAGAGAGAAGTATGCATTAAGTTGAATGATATCATAATCCCACAATTATAGGTCCTTCCTTGTATAGCCTCATCAAAATACACGGTTTCTTTCAATCCATACATACCGAACCTTTTGCATCTCTTTTTTTCAAACCCTAAAAACTACAAACCACAAACTCGACTGCTACTGTTCTTCTCTGCTGTTCGGTTCAAAGATCAAGCAAAAAGGAGGTATCTTGTGGCTTTAAACTGGTGATTAGACGTGCCTTGATTTCTAGTTCGAAGTGGTGTATTGATTTCTAGTTCGAAGTGCTGTGGTGGTTCGACCTTGTTCTTCCTTTCTCTTTTGATCACGCTACAAGGGTAACTTGTGTCAATCCTTGTTCAATACAACTTACTTGTTTGATTCTTGTTTCCTACCTTGATGTTCTTGTCGATTAATCCACATAAAATCATAGAAGAGAAGTCACATAAAATCATAACAAGTTCACATAAAATAACAATCTTGAAAAACCTTGTGTAATCGACCCATGTAAGGCATTCCTGATTCGAGTGGTTATGTACATGTTAATACATATATAAGTCGACCTATGTCTATTTTAGTTCATACATAATTGCTTTGTATCTATAGATAAGTCATTGGAATAAAAAAAACCTAAACCAATCATGAAATAATAAACCCTAGTTACTGTCCAGGAAAATTAGGTCGAATTGAATTGAATGGATCTTGATGATAGTAACGTGTTTTTGAGTGATACTTGGGTCTAAAATCAAGTTTGGGAAACGAGCTTTCTGAATATATAAGCCTTGTAATTTTAGAGGTCGGGAGAAGGTCCTTTTTGATTTTACAAGTTCAAGTGTTAGAACTGTATTTTGGGAGTCTGAAAATCAGTCCACTTTGCCGATTTTTCATTCATAAACTATGAGGAGTTGGGTCATGAAACTTTCCAGTATTTAACTTCCATATGCCTAGTAATGTCATGAATTTTTGGGGATTTTTCCTGGATGTTTTGGTGGGTAAACCAAGTGGATACTTTTTGGGTACTGCAGCAGATACGTTTTCTGGGTAGTCTGAGTTGGAGTATTTTTCTTGTGGGGTTAAACTAACTAATAAATTCTGGGAAAATTCGTGTGGGTTCTAAAGACATTGAAGTATCAGTGTAAATTTTTGTGGATTTTATTTTTGAGTTCTGATGTGGTAGAAAAATTCGTCAAAGTGTGATCTGTTCATTGTTAAAAGCTGATAAAAGTTAAAAAGGGCTAAATAAGGATTTTTGTGTATTATTAAGGGTTGAACTTATTATTTTCTAAACTAAAAGGGTTTAACTTATGAAACCATGTAACTTTATGATATTTGCATTTCATACCCTAACCTTACTATAATTGCACTATAATCCCTAAACTTGTTATATTTGCATTATAAACCCTAAAACTTGTGAAACCTACGTTATTAACCCTAATTAGAATAAAGTAACACTAAGATACCATTTATGGAAACCTACTAAACATGGAAACTTGCTAATTCGGGAAAACTGCTAAAAATAGAAAGTTACTTAAAATGGTTAAACTACTTAAAGAGGAAACATACTATTTTTGGAAAGTTACTATTTTGGAAAGCTGTTATAAAAGGAAAGTTACTAAAAATGGAAAGCCGACTAAAATGAGTAATCCGAATTTAAATAAGTTATTAATAAGACGATCATAAATTCGTGTAGATTCGCTGAAGATGGAGTTTGCTTCCGATCTTTATGTTCTATTGTGTTTTCACTTGCGGTCTAAGGTACAGATATTCTACCCTTTTTCAGTAAGGGTGCTTTCACTCTCATGACTTGATCTTGATTATTGATTCATTATTCTGATATGACTCCCTTAAGCCATTGCTATGATCCCTTGTACTTTGATTCATTCGCTTGATATGCTTCGTTGGTATGATGATCCATTTGACATTCGTTCATTATGACCCTTGTGATATGATACTTGACATAATTCGTTCGTTACCCTGTGACATGAGTATTCGAATCACTTGATACTTTGGAAGGTTCATTTGATATTGTAACTGGATGTAAAAACCTTTCTTAACTATATCATGGAAATGTTTTGAGAAAAACTATGTTTTAAAACGATGTTATGAGCACGATGCGATACCACTTTTATATGAAATTTTACAACCTTTTATGAAAACTACTTTTAAAGACTACCTTTATGAAAACCATGATTAACAGATTTCTTTAAAGGAACATTTGATAGAAACCTTGGAATTGAACCTTGCGATGAATCATTTGATTGTGAATCTTAGATTTATGAACCTTTGACATTTGGACTTTGATTATGATTCTTGATGACTTAGACATTTGACCTTGATAGGATAGGCCATTAGAACCCTTCAGTTGATACCCGAGCCAAAATTTGTTTCCTAGCCATGAAGGTAACATGGCCGTGTCATTGATGCACCAATGGCATGACTCTAGTGTGGTCGAGTGATGTTCCACACCGTCCCTTTTCTGTTATTTATTATGAGCTCAATTATTATATATGTTTGGCCACTAACATCTTTGCAGGGGCGTATGGATGCATCCTAGATATGATCTGTATCTGTATCTGTTATATTATATGATATGATTTGATTTGGTGATTGATGCTGTGTGCAATACACGTCCTTCACATAATTGAGAGGTCGCACCTCTATGGTTACTATGATATTTGATTTGATTTGTTTGGGCTCGTGGTAAATTACTGACCTTTTCTTACTCTTGATACTCAGTTGTTTATACCTTATGTTTTTCCCAATGCACTATATCCTATTATCCTTTAATTCTTCTTGTTCTTTATTCAATTGACTCATTGTATAGTTCAGTTGACCTCTTATTCATTTGACAGATGACATTCGCTTCAGCAGGAACTTATGTTTCTTTTCCTATACTTAAATACATTTTGTTTATTTGTCTTGTTTGAATATACTTTTCATGTTCGTGCCTTATCTATTGGGTTCGTTTATATATATCTGTTCACTGGGCTTTTTAAGCTCAGCCGCATTTCTTTTCCTGCGGCAGGTTTTATTTGGAAGCTGGGTTATGAGTGGAGAGTACTTTGGACTTAGAAGACTATACCTTGATAGCTATTTTGGATTAGAGATGACTAGAAGTGATTATATTTTTTTAGACTTGGTATTTATTGTAATTCTCATTTGTAACCTTGTATTTCAGATTTTCCCTTTGTAACCTTTGAAATTCTTTTGTATTATTTAAGTCATATGCTTGTGTTTGCTTTGATATGTCACCATAACGTAATACTTCTACCCTTATCGGGTTGGGGTGTTACAAAAGCTGTCTCACCCATTCCTTCTCCTGAAAAACAAGAAAAGAAGAAAAAGAAGGCAGGGACAAAGAAGGTGGTTAAACCCAAATCACTCGCCCTTGGATCTTCTGCCTTAGAACCCTCAGAAGGGGAAACAATGGCCAAGACCTCAGAGACTCCCATCATTGAGACCCTCTTGACCCTAAAGCAAACGCCAACGGAGGTCACTGATAAATCATCCTCAGTGTCCTCGGGCAAACCTCAGTTTTCTCATGGCTCTACTGACATACACAAGTTGGTAGGGTCAGGAACCTTCAACCTCTCACATCCCGATGAAGGCACTGACAAATCACAATCAGCGCCTGAGGGAGAAAAGAGTCCTGAATCCTCGGTTGGGCAGCACTACTCAACTGGGAAGGGGACCCACACCCAATCACATCCCGATGAAGGAACTGATAAATCACAATCAGTGCCTGAGGGAGTCAAGGATCCTGAATCCCCAAAAGGGCAGTATAACCCTGATGGGAAGGGGGTCCATCAACAATCACAAACTGTTCCTCATGATAGTACTAGAAAACACCCATCAGTACTTGAAGGCGCAAAGGGAGACAAAGACTCAGAGGGATTTAAACCACCCGTTGATACGGAACCCACCAACCAATCCAGTTTCTCGAGAACTGACCCCAAACACCAGGCTGAGCAAACCCACTCAGTTATTATGGAAGGGTCAGGACCTGGCCAAACCCCGGTGTAGATTCAGTCGATGGCGGATCTTCAGGCTGTTCTTATGTCTGATGAAGAGCTCAGTATTGAGAGTGAGGAAGAAGTGTATGAGGCAGGTGATGATATGGAGACTGATGCTCAACCCACTGAACAATTACATCAGTCCTCTCCACATAGTGAAGAAATAGAGTCTCAGGTTGATCATTCTTCAGACTCTGAATCATCCTGCCCTCCAGAACTCAGGAAGTATGACAACATTCTTCCTCTCACTGAAAGACAATTGGTCAAGTTCCTACAAAAGGCCAACAATGCTCTCTTTACTGGGCTAACTGAAGAAATTTTTTACCAACACTGTGAAGCTGCTGTTCATTATGTCAACCTGAAGGAATCAGTGGAATCCTATCATGATGATGTTAATGAGCACAAGTCATCTATCTCTTTCTCCCTAACGAATCTTGATGAGAAGCTTAAACTGTTCAACCAAGCTCTCACCAACATACACAAGAGCGTTGCAACTATTCAAGAGTCAGTGAAAGATGAACTTGAGCTTAACAAGAAAATTCTTCAGGCTTCTGAGGACTACCATCAACAGTCTACTCAGTTGACTGACCTAATAAACATATTGAAATCCTCCAATCTTTAGGGACTCAGCTCTATAGTGGACTCCATCAAGTCTTCCCTGGGTCTTATGGAGTCACACTTGGCATCTTGGGCTACATCTTCTTCTTCCTTGGCTTGGAATCTTGGGCCAAGGATGACAGCAATAGAGGCTTCTCAGGCTTCTCTTGAGGCTAAGGTCTCAACTCTTCAACAGGACACCTCAGACATCAAATTGATGATGACTGAGATTTATCAAGCCTTCAAAGGTCAGGCTACTTCCTCAACTTCAGTGAGCGCTCCAACTCTTGCTCTCACCATGACTCAAGCAACAGTTGAGGGGGAGAAGGTCACTGAAGAACAACCTGAACAACCTCCTTCTCACACTGAGGGGGAGATTCCAGAGACAACCCCATCTTCATCTCACCAAGACAAAGGCAAAGGCATTCTCACAACCACTGAGCCTGAGCCTACAATCTTGGTGCCTGCTTCCTCTGAAAGAAGGCCAGACCCTGATGAGCCAGTCAGGGTCCTTTATGAAATAAATGGAGTAATGTATCACCTCACTGAGGCCCAAATTACGGCTCATTTAGAAAAAGAAGAAGGGTTGAAGAAAGCTGTTGAAGATGAAAGGCAAAACAAGTCTGCCATCATTCAGGTTGTCAGAGAAGAGGCTGAGAAGATTGGTCTTGAGCCAAAAGTACTTGCTGGAAGAAAGGGTGGTGAGAGCTTTGTGAAAGCTCAGGAAGCTGAAATGTCGGCTCTCAGGAAGAAAAGAGAAGAAAGGCTGAAAAGGACAGAGGAGATAAGACAAAAGAGAATTGAGAAGTACCAATGGGTCATGACAAGCAGACTGAGACCTGAACCCATTACTGATGTAAAGATTCATCAGAACACCAAGCCTGCTGTCATTACTGTTTTCAAAGATCCTGATAAGAGGAGCATTGAAATTCATGAGCCCTTTAGGTTCGCTAACTTTGGGATCACTGAATTAGATGAATTGGGTCCAATCATATTCAAGAAATAAAATGTTGCTGTCAGGGAACTAATGAAGTCCTTGAAAGTTAGATATGAAAAGCTGAATGCAACACCTGAGGAACTTGGTATTCCCTCACTTCTCCCTGCTCCAGCCAGTCAACCTGCCCCCTCTCAGACCTCTTGAAGAAAGAGGAAGATAATCGGATTTGAGCCTGAGATCAGAGTCAATGGCCTTGAATGCAATAGAGCCCTCCCTGAAGGAGTTACATTCGTGAACAACAAGGTCATAGAACAACTTGAGAGAGGGATATTCTTCACTGATGAGTTTGGAGATCCAGCCTTCCAAAGATGGAGTGATATTGATCAGGCAAGAATTAAAGCCATGCTTGGTTTTCTCATGATGGCCTCACCAATCCAGAGTCCTGAAAATGTGAGGTTCTGCCAAGACCCGAGAACCAAGATTCAACTTCATCCTGATCAACATGAGCTGGAATCCAAGAGACCCAAGCTTGAAGCCCTTGGATACAAACTGGACTGAGAATCTGCAACACCTCTATCATGTACATTTAGTAGTTAGGACCCTTGTAATGAAATTAATAAAATGATGTTCCTTTTTTTTGTTATTTCAGTGTCCTTATTTACTTTCTAGTACATTCAATATGAGCAGAAGTCATTAGCTCACTCATTACTGATCAAAAACACTTAAGCATAATTTATATCCAAATAGGGGGAGATTGTTGGGTCCTTCAGTACCCAAGAGTCGTTAAAACAGGATTTGAATACAAATTAAGCTAAGTGTTAGTTAAACCGAAAACATTCTAAGTCACTGAGTGAACAGTCACTCAGTGAGTTACCTTCAAGATGCTCAGGACGAGTCTAAGAAGAAAGACTCACCACACAGGGAGGCGGATCTCCCTGAAGTGTTACTTGAGACGAAGAAGAAGGTAATGGGATCAGTGAGCGTTAGATAAGAGCTCACTGAACCCCAAGTCTCCTCAACAACAATAACTGAAGACTGAAGACTGAAGGCAAATGACTGAAGAACCTGAAGCCTGAATAAAAGGCGGGATAAAGCGGGAAGGTTTTGAGAAGATAAGAACAAGTCTTATCGGGGTCAGACAAACCATCCCTCGAGTGGCTAAAAGTCGAAGAAGTGTCAGGACTGACACTCGAAGACTTTTTGGCGCAATCCTATTGGTTCTTGGAAATGACAACTACTGTTGTAGTTGTCAGACACGCTTCCTATTTGTTTATGTAGTTTTAATCTTCAGTACTCTTAACATGTTTGCCTATAAATAACAAACAGATGGAGAAAAGTGGGTTATGTATTTTGTGCAATTAAAGCTTAGACTTTCACAATACCCCTTTTCTCCTACAAAGAGTAACGTATCCCTGAGATGGCTCAGTTGGTCGAATTGTTACCACTTAAAGCATTGCTTAAGTTTAGATAGGAGACACCATACCTTGTCTATTTAATCCCAAGTGTTTGTTCCGCAAAACACTTGGGTAATAGATTCTTTTATTCATTTATAATAACAATTTAAACGTTGAAAATACTTTGTGTTTTTATATTTACGTTTTATTAACTGTTAGAATTAATCAATACATTGTATTAGTCATAAACACAAATAGATTAACTTTATAGTTAACTCTAAGCGTGTTAAGGGAACAACAAATACACTTTGACAGACTATCAACCCATTTTACCCATTTAACAAATTCCCATGTTCATGAAGTTTTCTAACTACCTTGAATACTCAAAGCTTGAAAAGAAAATGGTCGTAATTGCAAGAACAATTTATACAAATGTAAATGTGAAGTTGAAAAGCATTACCACGTAACATTGAATCATTAATTGGTTAAACTAATATAAACAGTCACATACCCGATTGTGGTAATTCCATATGTACACCGTCGTTGTATGCAAACTTGCTAGAACCCTGCATGAAACAGCAGAATAATAAGCATAACAAAACTAATTCGCATATAGATACCATATATTGTGCTCTTTAAATTGATGCAAGTGAGCTACCTTGATCAATCTGTTATCTGTATATATGGAATTACCACACTTGGGTATGTGACTGTTTCAGTTTCATAGGAATGTATAAACTCTCAAATGAAGGCCATAGTTACAGATAACTGTAACGCACATGTAAAACATTCAAAACCCCTAACGCTTACCGTGTACTTAGTAGACGATCGGCATTCTATGTTGTGCTCGTTGATCTTGTGTCCTGAATTGCTACTGAGTGTTCAGATTCACTGTTTTTTGAATCAAACCATTTACGCCCATTCCACTCTTTTTGAGCAATCTGCGATATAACCTTTTTCGGGACCTTCATTAATACCTACAACAGGCACAAATTTCTAAAAAAAAAGTGTAGCCCAAACTGTCATTTATGTTGGCTAATATAAATGCAACAGATCCTCATTTTGGACACCATGGTGTGATCACATAAAAACATAAATTTTGAAAAAGCAAATTCTTTAAAATAATCCTGGTGATCAAGTGCTCAGTTAATCATGAGCTGTCACTACTAGAAAAATAGCCTTTAATGACACCAAAATTATGACACACGCACGATAATGACACGCAAAAATATGTGTCATAAAAAAACTGTCATAAATTGTACAATCTGAAGGCCGAATGACAGACAATTTTATGTGTCATAGAATTCGTGTCATATCTCAAATTTTTTAGAAAAACACGGACGAGAAAAGCATGAACTCATTTCATTTTAATTCACTCTCTAAAACAAACACACACAAAATAACTCTCTCCCTAAAAAACACAATCCGACAGCACCACCTCCATCCGACGCACCACCACCGGACTCCACCTCCACCGACACCACCGAAACTCTCCACCCTAAATTTTTGAGGTATTAGTTTTGTAGATCTATAATATTTTTGAACATTATTTTTTTTGTTCTTTTTTTGTAGATGTATAGATTTTTTTGTCGATGTATAATTTTTTTTTATAGATCTATTCATTTTATTTGTAGATCCATTGGTTTTTTATTTGTAGATCTATATATTTTAGAAGTTTGGTAGGTAGTCTGTATATTATTTTTACATATTTGAGTTTTTGTAACATTAGTTACAATATTTTTTAGTTTTGATGTTGCTGAAACTGTTGTCGCCGGAATCACCATCTCCAGCGCCTGCACCGGCGACTGCACCTACACCGGCAGATCCGGAGAAGAAAGATGACGCGCCGGCGCGTGTACGGAATGATAACCCGATGACAGGTTCTTAGAGAAATTGCTGCTTCTAAATAAGCTAAAAATGTTTGATTTTTATTAATGGGTTTTTGTTATTTTTATGTTTTAATAATGGGGTTGTGAGGAATTTATATTTCTTGATGGGTTTGTGAGGAATTTATATTTCTTGATGTTAAACTGAGTTTCTTGTTGTTAATAAGATTCATTTTTGATAATGGGTTATTGTTTTATTTGCTCTCTTTTACTTTTCATAATAAAATTAAGTATTGGACATCTAATAAGGGTTGAGTGTTCATGTTTTGCAGTTGCCACCATGAACTTGAAACTGCAAGAATCAAGGGTTTACTAGGAAATATTGATGCAAACACTGGTGACCCTAAAATAGGTATAATGTTTATATTTAGTGAAATTTCCTTTGATTATTGCCATGTTCGTGTTATTCAAACTTTGACTTAGAGGCAGTACCAGCAGATGACGAGTACACACAAGAACAATCATCCGCTGAACTTTCTGAACTCTTTCATGGGTTTTTAGCAATCGGGACACTTGGAACTGACCCAGTCTCTAGCACGAAAACCCTTTAAGGACTTAAGCGTATTGTTTGCTAATGTTTAAATGGTTTTTTTTTCCTAACATAACCCCATTAAACGGGCTAAAGTTGTCACCTTTATATATCATATGTGGTCTTGTTTGCTGCATACACAACCCAGTCTAAGTCTAGAAAAAGTCGCATATTTTAAACTTTGATTTTCAGTTAGTCTTTTAATGTGTAGTGTAAATTTTGCAGATCCTACACATGTTCCATAGGAAAGTTCATCCTGAAAGCACATCAAAATCTCAAAAGCGATCCAAACGCGTCATGAATAGCTCCTCTGTGAACGGCTTCATGAATAGCTCCTCTGTGAACGATGAGGGATATAAAAGAAGAAACCATATGCTGTCGGGAGAAGATATCACTGAGAGGGATACCTCTAAAATGAGTGCAATAAAAAGGTATCCTGCTCAGCTTTTATAATTCTCTTCGTGATATATGTTCATTATTCTTAAAATTTATATATATGAATTTAGAATCGGAATAAGAAGCGATGACTTGGAGGATACCTTTGAGAGAGTGGTGAGAGGTTGTGGCATGGCTCTTTCATCTCCGCGGCTTGTAATCCCAACTGCCATATATGGATTGTGGGGTCTGTCTCAACATTTTGCAAATGATTTCTTTCAGGTATTACTCTAAACTCTATACCTGTCTCCTATATATAGTCGGTTACTTGAACTAGGATCTCCTATTAGGGTATTTGAACCTGCCCGCCTGGGTTGGGCTACTTGCAAGCACCTTTTTAACTATTTTTCTATCTATTATCAGTAATTAATTTGATAGTCATGATTAGAAAGACAGACAGACAGTATATTAAAATACCAAACCACACAGGTTTGCCCTTTGTCTTTTTTTTTGTGCGTTATAGTTAGACTTTTCCCACTTCAGTTTTTCTCATTTAATCTACTTTCGTACTGATGAGAAAATCGCCTTAATCTTGGGCTTGAACGACGACCATCAGTAACAGTTTTAGTGTTTCCTAATTTAAAAATCGCAATAAAATAGCAACTAATTTTGTTCCTAATTTGGTCCCTGGACAACAATGATTGTTATAATAACCATCCAGCTTACATAAACGTCAATAAAGATTGCAAGTGTGGACAGCCGTTATAAAAAAAAAAAAAAAAAATCAACTTCATCGGCATTTTATTAAAAGAATGTTTTGAAAGCAGTGGTTTTGGTAACTTTTTTCATAGTCTGGTAAACATATTCGAAATGTCATTATAAAAACCTTTATTCTATCACTGAAAATACATGGTAGTCCTTACTCCTTAAGTACTTTAACTGTTGATTTGATCCTACGAGGCTCCAAGTTTATAAATACTTTAGGGGTTTGATCACATTTTAGGTGAAAGTGTGCAGGATTTTTTTGTTTATGACGATAACCCTATTAGAAATAAAGTAAAAGTATCTTGCTATCTTGCAACTCTTGGTGGTGTCTGTGTTTTTTTTCTGCGGTTTTTGTGATTTTTGTAAGATGTTGATTGTATACTGCACAGAACCAAATTGCATGAACTGTATGGTAGCCTCGGAATTAATCCTAATAAACTTGATTCTAATGTATTTACTGGTTATTGTTGTGGTTAACGTTTACAAGTACTGATTCTTATAGTTTTGTGTAATATGTACAGTTAAAGCTATTCAAGATCTGTATAGGTCGTTTAATTCTCCGCCTCAGCTCAAGGGATGGAAATTAACTGGTGGTGATCCATGTCAAGAAACATGGACTGGAGTTTCCTGTGTCGGTTCTTCAATCATCCAAATGTAAGTTTAAGTATTTCCTCCATTCAGTTTAATTGACCTGTGTCGGTTCGCAAGTATTTCTGTTTGTTAATGTACTCATTCCATTAACCTGTGATTGCAGAAATTTGGCATGCAACAATTTGAGCCAATACATACCTTACTCATTATCATCCATAAAAAATCTTCGACATATGTAAGTTACTCCTCCCATTAACTTACCCTCAGTCCCTTACCTACAACCAAACACTCATGATCTTTCTCCTCGCAGGAATTTGAGCCACAACCAATTGTCAGGACCTGTTGGAAACGTATTTACAGGCCTATCATCTCTCAAAGAAATGTACGACATGAACTTATTCTCAATATGACTCAAATGGCTACTTATATACTCTGTCTTCACAGGGATCTTTCGTACAACCAATTTATTGGAGACCTACCAAGTTCATTTGGAACACTCAAAAGCCTGTCAAGACTGTCGGTTTCCCTTCTCATAAATTCCCCCTTCACGTATAAAATTAATCTTTAGTTTATTAATAATTGGAATGACTTTGCAGGTTCTTGCAGAATAATGAATTTACAGGATCAGTAATCTTTCTAGCTAGCCTTCAACTAACAGATTTGTAAGTTGTTTGTAAAATCTATCTAGAGTTATTTCCTTGTTATAATGATGCTAAATTTATATGCATACAAGAAAAGGTTGATATTGGCACTGGTCCTCCAGGGTCGAAGGTCAGGTGGTTTCGTTCTGCCAGTAATGAATCGAGGTTTATCAACACTGTTACCTTTGACAGCAAAGAGGATTCGCCTACCCTTGTAATGGTACACGGATATGCTGCTGCTCAGGGCTTTTTCTTTCGGAATTTTGATGCACTGACTAAACATTTTAGGGTGATTGCAATCGATCAACTTTCGGAATTTTGTTTGCCGTTTCATTGTTCTGTAGACTGGATATAAAGTATTGTTTTGATATATATGAAATGCGCTTTTTTGCTATTTGTGTATTTATTTGTATTATGAGATTATCTGTTATTTAATGTGGGGATATTATTAATTTTATAAAAATTATTTTTTTTTAAAAAAATTTGACCAATGACACGCAAAAAAGGGGTCATAAAATAGTGTCATAAAAGTTTGTCGTAAAAGGGTGTCATAAAAGCGTGTCATAAATTCATGACGCGCGAAATGCGTGTCATAAAACTTTATGACGGGTCGATCAATGACACCAAAAAGCGCGTCATCTGACCCCTTTTATGACACGCAATGCGCGTCATTAAAGGCCTTTTTTCTAGTAGTGTGTATACTAATTAAGTTAAAAACGTGCACCTTTCAAGCATTCTTATGCATAGATACACTTGGACTGTGGCGCGCCGACTGTGCCTCTAAACCATGAACCGAGTGCGTACCTTAGCCTATCACTCACATTTTTATGTGCAGTCACGTCGTCCGAATGTTGTTGCTGCTGATGCTATTCTTATAGATTAGTCCACATTCGACGACAAACTTCAACCGATTCTGTCAGTATCTCTATTGTTCTTTCTCAGATTAGTAAACGACTCTGGATTAAACGACTTTTAAGGCTCAGATTAGTAAACGTGGACCTGGTCATATAAACATCTGAATCTCACCATGGCTGCAAATAGACTTGGTGTGTTGATGATGATGAGAGGCTGAGTTAGATGATATCGAGTGAGATCATTGCCGTTGGATGTGAGGCAGATAACCACTTAAAAAAGCAATTCCAAAAGACCTTGTTATCCGTTCTATCCACGCATCAGCAATTAGGTGCATTACCTTTTCCCCCAACAATTTCCAATCATCTGAACTGCACCCATAAGATTTGTAACATCATTTTCAAAGTTCAGATAATTTAAAAGAACATAAAATGATATGAAACTGAACCCAAAAAAGAACTGAGCCAGATTACTTTTCTTGTTGATTTTTAATAAACTCATGGTTAAGAAAGCCTATGTTATCATATATCCATTTTAAGACACTTCCATAAAAAAATGCAGATTTACATGCTTGCACTATTATTACAATCAAATGATTAATAAACATACAGCGATACAATGTAGACCTAATGTTCTTTAGCATTTCCATAAACACATTATGGGCATCATTCAACATATCACAGAACAACTTGTTTTAGCAACATCAACATCAAATATATATGAAAATCAGCTTATCAGTAAGTGCCTAATGCTCAAACGAAATGATTGGGTTCCCCCAGTAATATGTGTTAACCCTTCATCCCCATGAGACACCCTTATCTCAGCAACCAAAGTTCGTCCCTTCACCAGCAGCACACACCACCACTTCAACTAAACCCTAACCCACCACTTGGAAAACAACAATTGCAACTACTTTAAAACAAATCAACATAAATACATTTAAGTTAATGAATTCAAAAAAAAAAAGTCGATATATAAAATTAAGAAAATTAAAAGGAAACTTACGAAAGCTACTGTCATGATATTCATTTTGACACTTCGTTACCTACAAATCGTTGCCATCTGATTAGTTTCCCTTCGAATCCAATAAGCCCCAATGGCCAGTTAGACATGATTGTGTATTTGGGTTGCCAAAATTTTTATTATTTGGAGAGGCTTTTCGATTGTTTCACACAAAGATTAATGGTAGGTATGTGTTTTCAGTGTTTTTTAGGTGGAAGAAGCTTCAAGAGAGATTTTTGGATTTATGAAAGAATGTGATAAAAAGTGGATTTAGGGAGAGATGGTGTCTTTGGAGAAGATGAATGAAAAAGCTACAACTTTCTAGCGAGATATCTAAAGAGTGCCATTTAGAGTGTCGGTGTGTATTGTAGTTTTGTGTGTAGATAAAGAAGAAGCTATAAGAGAGAATAAAAAATTAACGTTATTGTTTAGGCTATTGTAATCTACTGTTTAGACAACTGTAGCAGCTACAGTTCTACAGTAGAGTACCTCCCTCCTTTTAGTATATATATATATAACTAGCCTATAAACCTGTGATAAATCACGGGTAGCTAATAACAAGTTGTAAGTAAAATATATACTTAAACATCTTAAGTAATATAAGAGTATAGAATAGAAGTAGTTTTTTCGAGAAGTATTGGTTGTAAACTTCGGGAACGGTTGTGCTTACAGTGTTGATTATAAACACCTTAATCAAGTAAGGGTGATGTATTACCTTCAATAGTGATGTAGTATGATTTTGGTTATGGCTATGATCAAGACTTGGCACCCACAATAACTGCTTAAAATATATAATTCGTGATAGAACTAAGCTTTTCAATTTTTATTTAAATATAAGGGATTAAGTCGTAGAATAGCAATGTACTTTTCAAAGTGTCCCGTTTTGGTACGTGTACTTTTTTTAAGTTGTAGAATAGCAATGTACTTTCAAAAATGTTCCAATTTGGTACTTGTATTTTTTTTAAGTTGTAGAATAGCAATGTACTTTCCATAAGTGTTCCAGTTTGGTACATGGGATGACGTACCAAATTGGAACACTATGGAAAGTACATTGCTATTCTACAACTTAAAAAAAGTACACGTACCAGAATGTGACACTTTGAAAAGTACATTGCTATTCTACAACTTAAAAAAAGTACACGTACCAAAACGGGACACTTTGAAAAGTATATTGTTATTCTACGACTTAATTCCTAAATATAATTACATAATAATCAAACTAATAAGGTCATTGATCACCTCCAATTAGTAAATAGAAGGTAAAACCATACCACCTTGCCAATAAGAATTGCTTGGTTGATGGTTTTGAAGCATGGGTAATAGGAAAGATAATGAAAGATGATGCTTGGTTAAATATAATATATATAATCATTCCTTAGTATTGGACCATTGATGAAGCGAAAAGTGTACCGCTTTTAAGGGGTCATTTAAGCCCTAAATCGTATTTATTTGAGCAAATATTGCCCTAAATCGTTCCTTTTGTCATTTTAGGTACTTTTGAGGAGAAATCTGGAAAAGGAGGCATTTTGGACGTTTTTGGAGCATTAAAGTGAAGGAAACGACAAAGTCTCAAAAATCGGCTAAAAGTTACCTTTGACGGCGTCAGATTTTACTCTGGACGGCGTCATGGCTTGGCAAGAAAAGGTGGATGTGAAATTTACTCATGATAAGCCAGTGAAAATTGCATGTAAATTCTGACGGCGTCACGCTTTAACCTGATCAAGGGCGTCACGGCTTAATTCAAATAGGGACGGCGTCACGTTCAAGGTCTGACGGCGTCAAGCCTTGATAAGCCAGAACGGATTTTGGAGAGCTAAAGAGGGACGGCGTCAAGAAGGCCATCCGGGAACCCTAGAAGCGGCGAGGTGACGGCATCACACTCCATAAGGTGACGCCGTCAGATGTAAAAATCTATATATAGTTTTGCAATTCTTTGTCATTAGTGTGTAGAGCTTAGTGTGGAATTTTTGGGAGAAAACCCTAAGACGATTTTAGCATCTTTTTCAAGGATTTTTGCCTTGAGATCTTCCATGTTACATTGAAAGATAAGTTATCAATTAATCATTCAATATGTCTATGTGTTGTTTGATTTTATCTTGTTCTTGTCTTTTGTTTAACATGTTAGGCTAGATTTATCTTGTGTTTGCTTAGATCTAATGAAACTTAGCTATTGATTATTGGTTATTAGTGTGTTATTAGTTGTATTGGATGATTGTTTATCTATGTTAGGCTTAAGAAAACTGGCTAACTTCCTATTCGGTAACTTGCTTGAACGTCTTAAGAAACATGAACCAAATGCGTACTAAAGGTTTTTATGGTTGTATTTAATGCACAAGCGAATTCTAGTGATCCCATGTTAGGAGCTTCCTAGCCGGCTCGACATAGGAGTGAAGTAGGAGCTTGTGGAGTTGGGGAAGTACGTACGCCACCCCACGATTGGTATTAAGGAATACACCCGTCATCCACACAACTAATACACACTAATCAACCGGTAAAAGATAGTTAGGGAGTAAGGAAATCTAAGTAAACACATTTCTCTACACATAAGTTTTCACCAACATTTTATTTTCAGTTATTTATTTTATTTGCATTCGTAGTAATTTGGGTTAGTTGACTAGCAACTAATTCCGCCCACTCTTTCAAACCCGAGATTTTACTTGCTTTCATAAAATTATAAAAAATACAAAAAGAATCTTCTTCAACCCTTAGACCTATTAGAGTAGTCTTTCATACCTAACGAACACTATTCCCTGTGGAGAACGATCAATCCCCCGTACTTACCACTACACTATACTACATCGGTCAGGTACACTGCCTGGTGGGGTTGTAAGCCTCTTGAGATCCCTCGAGAGGTAAAACCTGTTGTAAGGTTGCAAAACCACGCATCAAGTTTTTGGCGCCGCTGCCGGGGAATAGTTATTGTTTAGGTTGAATTTTTACTTTATAGGTCTACTCACTAGATTCCTTTCTAGTGAGATTTTTTTTTTATTTTTCTAGGTTTTCTTTAGTCTATCTATTTTCTTCGTGTCTTTGTTCGTAACCATACCATTCGACATCATGGAAGATGGTAATATCCTTAATCCCAACATCCCACCACCACAACAACCACCACCACCTCCTAGAGCCCGTACTTTAGGAGAGTATTCCCGTCCTAGCCACCATGGCTATCGAAACACCATTGAGCTCACTCAAGGAGCCAATGTCACACCCTTGCGATCCGACACCATCCGGTTGGTGCAAAGCGGATGCGCATTCCATGGACTTCGATCTGAAGATCCTAATCAACACCTCAAGGACTTTCTTAAAATCGTTGATTCTATAGACCTTGATGTTGCCACTCGAGAGATGACCCGATTGCGTCTCTTTCAATTCTCTCTGCGGGATCACGCTAGTCAGTGGCTAGAACGTCAACCCGCAGGATCCATCACCTCTTGGGATGATCTCACCACTCGTTTCCTTGCTCAGTTTTTCCCACCGGGAAGAACTACCAAGCTAAGGAATGATATCTTGATGTTCCAACAACGTCAAGGCGAAACTCTCTACGAGGCATGGACTCGATTCAAGGACTCACTCCAAAAAGTCCCTCACCATGGCATAGAACTTTGGCTCCAAGTCCAAATCTTCTATGACCATATCAATCTCTACACAAGGCAAACCATTGACCAATCGGCCGGTGGTAAGCTACGTGATCTAAGTGCGGAATAATCATGGGCTCTCCTAGAGGATCTTGCTCTTTATGACAACGAAAGTTGGAGTGATCCCCGTGATTTGAATAAAACGGTCAAGGCAATATCTTTGCCTTTGAACAATTCAAGCACTTCCGACCGTAGGATCATAGAACTTGAAGACCAAGTCAAGTTTCTCATGAAATCCTACGAGGCTCCTAAACTTTCAAGCCAAGTGAACAAAATCACTTCTTTGTGTGAATTATGTAGTGGTCCCCACGACACTCGTGATTGCATGGAACTCCCCGAACAAGCTTTTGTGGACTACGCATCCTCGCGTACCGACGGAGCGGGAGACAAGTGGTACACTTTCAAACCCGAGCCAAACCATTACGGTGATACATACAACCCTTCATGGAAAAATCACCCGAACCTTAGGTGGAAACAAAACCAAAACGCACAACAACCCACTTCTTCCAACCCACCTAATCGTTTCCAATCAAGCGATTCCAACTCGAACCGTACTTTCAACAACAATCCTTCCGGCAATGGTAGTACCAATAACTTTGAAGGATTGATGTCTCAATTTATGGCATCTCAAGAAGCTCGTTTAGCCAAGTTTGAAGCCGATTTCAAACAAAAACAAAGCGAGATGACCAATAAGATTGACACCTTGTTGAAAGCCCTCAATGACCGAGAAACGGGAGCACTCCCTAGCAACACGGTCAAGAACCCGAAACTAAACGTCAACGCTATTTCATTGGTTTCGTCCCCTAGTTCTTGTCCACAATATTATTCGGTCAATTCCATGAGCACGTGTTTCAAACAAACCCAAGTCGTTCCAAATGACCAAGAAGTTATGACATCCAAATTGGTCAACAACATAGTTGAAACACCTTCCACTCAAAACCTTGACGAAGAATTCAAGGAGCTCCACCTTGAAAGTCCGGTTGTTGATGAGTTGGATGAAAAGAAGCTCAAGTTAGGCGAAAAAGGGACCGCCTTTGTTCAAAATAAGCTACCTAAGAAATTAGATGATCCGGGCTTATTTGTTCTACCTTGCAAGATCGGTAATTCGGAGGCTTATGACACATTAGCCGATCTTGGATCAAGCCTTAACCTACTTCCGTTACCTCTCTACGCCTCTCTAAAACTAGGAAAACTTGAAGAAACCGAGGTGATAATAGGTTTAGCGGATGGGAGTGTTGCTTACCCGGTTGGAGTAGTTAAGGACGTGTTAGTGCACATTGGAAAACTAACCATTTTAGCCGATTTCCACGTCCTTGATATGGTTAGCGACCCTACATGCCCCTTGTTGATAGGTAGAGGATTTTTGGCGACCGCTAGTGCTATGATTGATTGTAAGGAATCTAAGATAGCGGTAGGAGAAGGAGATACTTGGTCAGTCTATGATGTGAAGAAACATGCTTATGATACTAGTGATGAACCGACACCCCATTGGTTAGAGTTGAATAGGAGACCATCTAGATATGGACCTTGGATAGATAGAGGCTTCATAGGACCCCAACGCCCATTTTACCTAGAAGAGGACTTTGTGAACCGAACACATACGGTAGAACAACTCTTGGCTAAGGACACCGAATTGGATCCATTTGAAGACCCTCTAGTTTTTAGAAGGATGATTGAGTTCCTAGGAGTTTTGCCAATTAACCTAGGAATGAATAAGTGGACTTGTGAGGAAGATGATCATAAGTGGAGTTGGGACAAACCACCCAAAGATGGAGATGGGTCATGGCATATTAAGATGACATTGTATGACCCGGATGGAGAGAAGTTTGAAAAGATATATCGTACTAAGCGGACCAATAGGAAACTTCAATCCAAGCTTAACCCTAAAGACGTCCTCGATGACGAGCTCACTTATATAGGGTAGAGTGACTTTGAGTCTAGCTACAAGACTCGTTAATAAAGAAAAGCGCTTCTTGGGAGGCAACCCAAGCTTTATTTTATTTATTTGCTTTGTGTGTTTATTTGTTTGTTTGTTTGTTTTTATTTGTTTCCGTATGTATGTTTAATTTTTATTCCTATTGATTCATGTTAAAAACTAAATTGTGAAAATGCTTTATTTTGTTTTTAACTTCGTCTTAACTACATATAAAGGTATTTTGCAAAAGTTAAGTGTAAGGGAAATCTAAATCGGTTTATTAGAACACAAATTAACATGAATCGTAATAATAATAAATTAACATACATATTAGAGTGTGTTTGAGTCAAATGCTTGTATCGAGTCATAATGATGTTTTGCAGGATTTCCAGGAAGTAAGGTAAAGGTTTTTCCAGAAATTTTCCGGAAACTTAAAATGAAAATTTTTGTCAGGTCATTTCTGACGGCGTCAGGGTTTATAACCTGACGGCGTCAGATTTAATTTTCAGAAATTTTTAAAAGTTTTGTTTTTAAAAAAAAAGTTTTTATTAAAATCTCCAACTTATAATCTCCAGGAATCTGCAAAGTTATCATTCCACAAGCATTATATCCTTATATATAGATTTATCCCGCCGATGTTATGCAGGTTTTCATGTTTGTTTTCTCAGGTTTAACAGGTTATTTTGGACAAGGAAATGTTTTTGGATCAAGCTTATGGCGATGCATTAGTCATGGAGCTTCAACATTATCTTGGAAGAAGATTTAACCGTGTTATTTCATTATCCACCAAGCGAATCAGGGGAGTATTTGATTTCATTCTTTTACTTTATGCTTTTACATCTTGTTATTTGAACATTGGGGACAATGTTCATCTTAAGTGTAAGGGGAGGGTAAAAGTACGATTAGAGAATACTATTACGCTTGATTTTTGTTTGTTTAATAGTAGATGTGTAATAAAACTGAGAGAAATACTTGTTAAGGTAATTTTAGTGCCAAATTTAAAATTTTTTACAACACATAGGAGTGAAACTTTGATCTTAATGAGCGTCTCACGGATAGGAGTTATATGACTAGCACAAAAACCGTACCACTAAAAAATTTTCCACCCCCAAATGTGAGGTTCGCCCCTAGAATTGGTAGGAAAAGCATTTATGCTATGATGTGTGTACCAGTAGCACTTAGATTCTAGAACTTGCGTTAGGACCATTCCGAGGCCACAAGTGAGACTACATTCGTGTAGTTAGATTTACTACATGATAAGAGGCATTAGGATTAACCCATTGTTTTACACCTGTGTTTTTGTTATAATTACTTTGGCTACATTGGTCAAGTAATTCTCCCACACCCTTTGCGTTGTACTCATTTTTAGTACACGATACCCCTAGTACACCCCTCAGAGCCTATCTTTTCGTTTCGACCTTTAAGCATTTTACTTAAAGGAAGAATTTGTTACACCCCACTAAAATGTACACCCAAATCGCCTTAGCCTACCTTGTATGCACTCATTTTAGTGCATTATTGTGACAACATTTGTTTAAACCCAAGTTAATTATCTAATTGATTACATGGTTGCTAAGTCGAGTCATATCCTTGTACATATTGTTTTGGGACGATTGGGACTCATGGGTAAAGTACTAGTGTAATGGAGTAATGGGAAGAACATCATTTATTACCCCCATATGTGCTAAATATTTTAAAAAGTACTCCAAGTTTTTCAATTATCTTAATTCGAGTCATTAGAATAGTTATTTGTAAAGTTATGTAAAAGTTCAAGTGTAAGGGGGATGCAATGCCCCTATGATGTATTATTTTGGATGGTAGGGCAATAGTGTATGAAAAAAAAAAAAAAAAAAAAAAATCGAAAAATCAAGAAAAATACAAAAAAAATGAGAAAAAGAAAAATAGAAAAAAAAACATACGGACTACCATCCCGTTTCATTTTATGTTTATTTTTATGTTTTTGTTATTTTGTTATTTTGTTTCTAGCTTAAGATTGAGTCGAGTCTTGGCTTAGCAACATTGTATAGTACATGTAATTAATCAAGATCTTTAACTCGCCACCAGTAAAATATCCTTTATCCAACAAAACCGTGTTTTCCTTTTTCCCTACACCTAACGTTATAACCCATGTAAAAGCCCTCTTTGATAGTTTATCTTTGGTGCTTACGCCTAGTGGAGGAGGTTTTCGATCCTTTCCCAAGCCTATGGTAATCTATTTGCTATGACAGGTAGTGAGAGATATTATCCGTTTTCATTTATGAGATTTATTTTGATGACACTTGAGAGATGTGAGTATCTAAACACTACTTGTGAGGTGCTAGTTTATAAACTCCGTGCTTATTATGATTGAAGTAGAACGATTATTTGTTGTAATTACTTTTATGTTTGCATTAAATGACCCCTAACTTGTATTTTGATTAGAATAAAAGCGCATTTGCTTGAGGACAAGCAAATCTCAAGTGTAAGGGTATTTGATGAAGCGAAAAGTGTACCGCTTTTAAGGGGTCATTTAAGCCCTAAATCGTATTTATTTGAGCAAATATTGCCCTAAATCGTTCCTTTTGTCATTTTAGGTACTTTTGAGGAGAAATCTGGAAAAGGAGGCATTTTGGACGTTTTTGGAGCATTAAAGTGAAGGAAACGACAAAGTCTCAAAAATCGGCTAAAAGTTACCTTTGACGGCGTCAGATTTTACTCTGGACGGCGTCATGGCTTGGCAAGAAAAGGTGGATGTGAAATTTACTCATGATAAGCCAGTGAAAATTGCATGTAAATTCTGACGGCGTCACGCTTTAACCTGATCAAGGGCGTCACGGCTTAATTCAAATAGGGACGGCGTCACGTTCAAGGTCTGACGGCGTCAAGCCTTGATAAGCCAGAACGGATTTTGGAGAGCTAAAGAGGGACGGCGTCAAGAAGGCCATCCGGGAACCCTAGAAGCGGCGAGGTGACGGCGTCACACTCCATAAGGTGACGCCGTCAGATGTAAAAATCTATATATAGTTTTGCAATTCTTTGTCATTAGTGTGTAGAGCTTAGTGTGGAATTTTTGGGAGAAAACCCTAAGACGATTTTAGCATCTTTTTCAAGGCTTTTTGCCTTGAGATCTTCCATGTTACATTGAAAGATAAGTTATCAATTAATCATTCAATATGTCTATGTGTTGTTTGATTTTATCTTGTTCTTGTCTT